>PVKU01001692.1:0-277828 GCA_004027475.1 Anoura caudifer | reverse complement strand
TCCGCACCTCTGCTTTTTCCTGCCTCGACTCCGCCCCTCTTACCGGTCTGGATGAATCGTTGTTGGACTTCCAAACAGTTCAATTTTCTGAGTTCTGGTTGTTTTCTTGTTTCTAAATCTTTGTTGTCCTTAATTTTGGTTGTGCGAGGAGGCACAGTGTGTCTGCCTACGCCTCCATCTTGGCCGTAAGTCTCTGAACCTTCTTCTAAGCTTTATTACATAAAATCTTCAAAACAGTGACATAGTATAAGCAGAGTTATTGTCTCCATTTTATTTTTTAATTAAATTTATTGAGATGACATTGGTTAATAGGATTATATAGGTTTCAAGTATACAATTCTACAACACATCTGTATTATATTTTGGGTGTACTCACCACCCAAAGTCAAATCTTCTTCTGTCACCATATATTTGACGCCCTTTACCTCTGGTAACCACAATACTGTGTCTGTGAGTTTTTGTTTCTTGTTTGTTCACTTGTTGCTTTCAGTTTTATATCCTATATATGAATGAAATCACATGGTTCTTAACTTTTTCTGTTTGACTTATTTCGCTTAGCGTGACATTCTCAAGATCCATTCCTATTGTCTCAAATGGCAATATTTCATCTTTTCTTATGGCTGAGTAGTATTCCATTGTACCACATGTACCACACCTTCTTCATCCAATCCTCTATCAAAGGACATTTTGGTTTTTCCATGTCTTGGCCACTGTGAATAATGCTGCAATGGAGAGCATATATCTTTGCAAATAAATGTTTACAAATTTTTCAGGTAGATGCCCAGACAAGGGGTTGCTGGATCATATGGTTGTCTCCATTTTATGGACAAGTAAATCAAGATACTTTAAAAGTTGAACAGCTTGCACAAGACTACACAACCAACAACTGCCGGGGTCACACATGTGTGATTCCATTGCACACGCTCTTTGCCACTACATCTTTTTCTACTTCACCTTTGTCTGTCCAGGAGGTGAAGACTGGATTAGCACTGTCCCCTGCCTGCTAAACTGCACAAGGCTTTGTCATGACCTCTTTCCCTGCCACCTTGTCCTTTAGATGCATTAACTCAAACGTAGAGTTTAAAGCAGAGGTTTCCCATGGCCCCTTGACCACTTTAGGACTTTTCTGAGTTCTCTCCTTGTCTTTCTCATTCTGATCTTCCATAATTTTACAAGCTGTGCCTTTGAGTACAAACCAGGTCAGCCTCCAGGGTAACTCTGCACACCAGTGAACACCACATCCTTTCTACCATCTTCCTCTTGAAAGCAATTGATGTACTGTGAAGCCTCTTCAAAATAATTTTGACTTTGGGAATGTAGGATTGTGGACAATCAATCATACCTGGAAACATTTTTTTACAAGTTATTTTGGTATATCCTTCTTCCTGCCTTAAAAAAAAAATACTGTTTGGGAGATTTACCTCAGCCTTTGACAGTGTTACTTTAAAAATTCCTAAATTCTTAAACCTGTCTACCATCTTCTTAATGAAACCCAGACTGTATTAATGCAGTAACAAGGTCAAGAAATAGTAGTGACATTTTTTAAAAGTCTGTTCTCTTCTCTGTCCACTGATGAAAGTTTTTTCATGGCAGTTTTTTTTAGCATTATCCCTGTACAAACTAAATTATTTCCTTCTCTCTTCAAAGAGCTCAAGAGGGTTGAACTATTTCCTTTCCTTCTTTGATATACATAAAATATTTTCTCCTGGTAAAAGTTGTGTCAAATTTCAAACCAGCATCACAATGATAGGATGTTCACTTCTCTGTCAAGTTATATAATTCCTGAACCAGAACACAAGAAGGAAGCAACTGACCTTTTTGCAATAGCTTCTGAACTGAAATGGAGAAGGGAATAGAAAACCTGGATATTTTCCCCATAATGAATATTTGTAGTTAATAGTTGCTTGGGTGTCAGTATTCTTAAAATGGGCACTGAAATACACATGGGTGAAAGATATTATGGGTTTCATTGGTATTGTTTTTGAAGGAAGTTCTAGGTTTAAAAAATGAAAAGACTTAAGTATGTTAACCAAATTTTTGAGACTGATGGCACAGATTTGAATGACAGAAGGCCAATCTATGGTCATTACTTCCTTCAGAAGCTAAAGGCACTTACTTTTTTAATCATGGTGGTAAAGTCTTCCAATTTTAGGGAATACCCAAACTCATCATCATATTTCTCTTTTTTAATATATATTATTTGAAATTTTTTCAGTTATGCCTTACTTTCAGTATTATTTTACATTAGTTTCAGGTGTAGAGTGGGCATCTTATCAGATTTCAGGTGGAGGCTAATTGGTCCTTAGATGGTGACAAATAAGATGCCCATGGATAGGGTCTGGTTGAGCTCTACAGGGGAAAGCACTCCAAGTTTCTTTGTGTTCCCAAAGTGATTAAATGAGTGTATCCCTGAACAAATATGACTTTACACAATTTCTTCTGCTTTATGCTTTCATGGAAATTTTCAAATGGAATTAGAGAGGACACTTTAATGAATCCCTAGGGCCCATTACCCAGCTTCAACCACTATCAACACCTGACCAATCTTGTCTCATTCACACCTTATTCTCTTAACACACTTCCATACAACTGTGAAGCATATTTAAGACAGCATGTCATTTCATCTGTAGATACACAATTTCTTCTTAAATTTAAAGGAATGACATATGAAACATGCAAGAATTCAATGTTAGAAAAAAGTGCTGGAGATCTATTCCACCTGTGAATGTACTTCCTTGGTCCACCTTAGTTTCCGATTTTAGCCCAGAAAAAATTAGAGCACAGTTTCAACCAAGCCTAGTAGTCAGTCTGTCTCAGAAAAAGTCAGGGAACTGGAGCTCCACTATCATTTGTAGTAAACATGCATAATTATTTTTGTCTGCCTGGCATCTGAATACTTTTTTCTGTACTTGGAGACTTCTGCACCTGAGGTTTCATGGGAAACAGAGTCTATTTCTCTCTGTAAGTGATGAAAATGCAAGAGATTCACTTCTTAGCTTCCTTGTATCTAGGGCCAAGACCATAACTGAGGCCTGGCCATGAGACACACCAGCCCACCTTTGAAGAGGGCACTGGGTGGACCCAAAGTTGCAACAGAGTTCGTAAGTAATGGGGTTGTAACAAACAGCGTGTAGAGCATAGTAAATAATATTGTAATAACTTAGCATGGTCACAGGTGGTAACTAGACTTACCAGGGTGATCACTTCATAATATATATAAAAATCAAACACTATGCTATATATTAATTATACTTAAATTAAAAAGGATTTATTGTTTCTCCTAGGAAAGAGATGTCAAACTCATTTTCACCAGGGGCCATATCAGCCTCACAGTTGCCTTCAAAGGGCCAAATGTTATTTTAGGACTGTATAAATGTAACTACCCCTTAACTGTTAAGTGAGAGCTTGGTGCTGCCCCTGGGCAAAAACAAGGTGGAGGGCCGGATTCCACCTGAGGGCCTTGTGTTTGCCACCTGTGCCCTAGAAGCTCTCATTCCCATCAGTTTAATTAGCTTATTACAGTATAATTATGAAATTTCTACAAAGCCTCAACTAGAGTGTAACACTTAAATCAAACAGAATAAATCATTAGTGCTTGTTTTTGTCACTTTACATTATGATATATGGCTTCTGATGCCTTTAAAACTTGACCCAAATAGTAGATAATAATAGAATAATTCCTAGTTCAAGTGTGCCTTGTGTTTGAAATTCATGACCAATGTATTTTTGTTTAACTACCTATGAATGTTAATGTCAGAAAAGAACTGTTTCTCCCACTGTAAAAGTTTTCTCAGGTTTTTTTGGTTGTTATATCAAATAACTTCGAATCTATGTTCCTGATTTATGGAATTCATGATGGAAAAAGCACTCACTGGTGATAGCCTGTACAGAGATGCTCTCTTCAAGGACAAATGTGATCAACAGGCCTGAAAAATAACCCAGCCAGAAAAAAAAAAAGACAGCATAGTTTTCATTTGTCAACCCCCATAAAAGCAAAGGACAGGAGCAATTACTTCTATTCTTTTACTAGCCCAACATGAATTCGAGCTCATTGGAGGGTTGAGTGTGCAACGCCTCGCAGGTGCTCTTTTGTAAGAGGGAATATTAATGAAGCCTTTGTACAACATCCAGTCACCAATTTAGCTGCACTAGTTCCTGTCCCAGAGTCTGTATGTGTTGCTCTTTTTCCTGCTCAGGCAGCCTCCTTTGCTTGGCAGTGTTTTGCATTTGCCTTTGCTTTGTGTGTTTGTAACCATTTCTCTGGTGCGTATTGTTCTCCAGCCTTCACAGAACCTCAGCAGCACAGTGAGAATTATTTTGACCCCACTGAAATTCTGTTACAAAATTTTCTCTCCACCTCCTCCCGCCGCCCACTATTTTTGTGTTGATCCCAATGATATCTTCCAACGTTCTAGTTTCCTGGGGAACTTTATGAAGACTTTCTTTTTTTCTGAACTACATATTCTTGGCAGAAATAATTATTATATTAATTGATTCCATCTGTTATCATAGGAAAAAAAAATAAGGAATGGTTTAATCCAGAGGAAAGAAGGTAATTGTGCGAGCATTTTCTAATTAGAACATTTTACTCCCTGGGGTAGAGTGGTAAGAGGTCAGGTATATAAAGAGTTATAATTCCTCCAAGGTTTATTCCTTCACAGTTTAGGCCATCTCTGTGTGCTTTGGACAACTGACCAACTGGAATGATTTCAGGCTCTGAGAAGCTACTTGGCCCCAAATAGTTCTCTGACCCATGTTCAGAAGAGCCACTGTTTAAGGATTTCTTGATAAAGATGTTGTCTAAGGATTCATAGCTTATCTATTGGGACTAGTTAACCTATTATCATTTATAGCTACCTCTTAGAAAGCAGACACTAAAGGAATGGGAACCCAGGACAGGTTATTTTTCGAAGGCAAGGACCAACTGGGAGAAATGGTAGAGAAAAGTCCAGAAAAATCCTGGAGGGCAGCATAGTGCAAGCAGACATTTGAAGTTTCAAAGCTCATCAAAGGAAAGAAGTAGGAAAGTTTCAGGGACTGTTGCACAGTTTTCCATATAGATATATTTATTTATCACTATTTTATCAATACAAGATTCTTATTGTCTATTTGCTTATGGTACAATTAAATCTTTTTGTGTCAGCTATGTAAATCAATAGTTTTTTACATTTTTATTTTAGTGACCAAAATCTTTCTAAATAAATTTGCATGTATTCCCAGTGTGAAAACCAAATGAAAAGAGAGCTCTGTGATTGGAAAGGGTTGGAATACCAAAGGATTACTTTCCCCACCGCACCTGGCTTCTCCTTTGTTCTTCCCACCCCGCACCCCAGCCAGCCATCCCTGGCAGCTCTCTGATTAAAGGCTGTCTGATTAATCATCTTCCTTTGAAATGCGAGATATTTATTCAATAGATTCATGATTGAAAGTCTCATTTAGGGAAGAAAAATCACTCTTCATTAAAGTTGGCAAATTTGAGAAATTGCTGATAACCCTCAAATTCATTAATTCATTCACTCATTTTTTTCCAATAAATATTATTGACAAACACCAAGCCTATTATGTGCCAGATGCTGTGATTAGTTCTAGATACATGAGTGGCCAATATAGGCATGGTCCATGCCTCCTGAAACTTACCTTCTAATTAAGAGTCTGCTGTGAGCTACCACATGCACTCTTTGGACCAATCATTTATTCAAGATGTTCACTGTGCATCTAACCGCACTTTGCTCAAGGCATATTTTTCCACAGGTAATATTCTTAGATGTGATTTATGACAACATGCTCATGCTATAGAAAGTTCCTAAGATGACCTAGTTAGGGCTAATAGAGCAATGGAGAACGATGGAGCAAAGTGAAGAATTAGTAGCCTGGGCCAGACTACTGGTCTGGTTCTGGGGACAATGAGTCCTCAAAGAAAAAAGGGCAACTCATTATGTCATATTAAGGAGAGACACATAGCACCAAGACTCAGGAGCAGAGGCCAAAGCAGGCAGTCCCCAAGCAGCCAAGAACATTCTTACATGTGTCAGGTAAGTCCCTACCTGCAACTGGCCATATCTTCGAAACGCCCCCTGTGTATGCCAGTCAACTTCTGGGTATCTCCCTTCCTGCCAAAGGGAAGTTCACGAGGCAGGGTGGAAAGGTGTGATGTGAGTGTGAGAAGTCACAGTAAGATGGGGAAGGGGGTTATCCAATCACTATCACAGTTATGGGGTTGGAAGTGGTGGGTGTGTCTGGATTAGAGGTAAAGTCCAGGGTGTCATCTATAAAGGGGGGTGCTGTAGTGTGCGGGCAACAATGAGACTTCAAAGAAAGTACATCAAGAGGGAAAAGCAGTAGGGCAAGGACAGACTGTGCTAATGCTCATGGACATCAGGATGGGAAAGGGAAATTGTTGAAGAGACAGAAATAATCAGTGTCACTGTTAACAAAGGAAATGTACTCCCAGGCACAATCGGGACAGTTCTTTATTTAAGAACTTGGAAGTTCATTATGAATCATGTAAGTTTTTGTTTTCAGAAATGCCAGTAATTTATTTGCTATAGACCGAATACTTGGCTAGAAAATTGGTCTGTAAAAATATGTAATGCTAAAAGACATCTTTCACTGATGAGGAACAAGAGAGAAATGGTGTCCTGGCCACAAACAGAATTCTTAGCTTGTTCCTCTGGCCAGATACTTGCCGTGTTTACACTAACCCTTTCAGTGTAAACCCTTTCTTTTTCATTCTTCAATCTACTTTAAAACATCGTGTCTCCTTTCTGACTTACCTGCACATTTGTAAACCGAAAGCCATGGTTATTCTATGGCTAATGACACTGGATTGCAGTGTCATTTTTCTCTGTCTAGGGGTGGAAATCAACTCTTCCTGAATCCTTAATTCAGCTTCAGTTGATCAACCTATAAAAGGTTATAGCTCACTCTTGGGAACACCATCCACAGTGACTTGTTTGTATCACAGAACAAAGCCTCTGCATCTTCAAACTTCTCTTTCCCCTCTGCTTCTTTCAGGCCCAGGTACTTAAGAAGGCCTTTGGAAAAGCAGGCCTCGCTCTCAGATGAATCTCAAATCATGCAAAAGTAATCTTTTTCCTTGAAGAAATAATGGGGATCTGGTTCTTCGGCTGTGTTACAATGAAATTTCACCATTGGCTTCCTTCGTAGTGCTCTCCGAAGCTCAGTGCTGTATTGCTCTTTGAGGGAGAGCAAGGAGGTAGCTCTGAATCCTAGTAAGCCCAGAGGCACAGAGTGGGGCCACAGATTCAAGTCCCAGAACCTATCAAGTTATAAAATGTAAGTCCATGACATATAAAGAAAAGAATAATAGTAAAGGGACCAATTATTCTAAAAAATACAGCTAGAAGAAAGTCTTGAAAATTACTTAGTGCTTTATATGTGCCTATACCTTCTTGTTTCTATTCAACTTATATTTATTGACTATAAAGATAAATAAGTTTCATAGACTATAGGTAATAAATAAAATAAACATGGCCTTTTTCACAGAGAAAAGTAAATATGACATCATTGTTGTCCCAAAAGAATAGGACTGTCAACTGAAATGGAGCATCAGAAGGGATTTTTTTTCTAGTTCATAACAGCATCTAATGGAAGCAATATGTCAAGAAGGTATAAAGCCCTGTGTGGACTTCGGGAGGGCACAGTGGCAAGGCTGTATTTAATATGGGCAGGCTGGAAAGTATCCTACGTCTTCTCGATGTGCCATTCTACCCAAAGAAAAGCAGCTAAGAAATTCTTGGTTAGCTTGTCACTACGTTGTCTGTACTTCTGGCCAACATGGAGGTCAGGGGTATGGAAGTGACAGGAGTCATGAAATGGTCACGAAAAGGGAGAAGTGATGAGTGGCTAAGCATTTCCTTGGACTTTGAGAAAGCAGCTTGTAGGATGTCCAAATGTACACATGACCCACCATCTGAGACTCAGAAGGAACATGCTAAAGAGACATGGGATGTTCTATAAGCAAAATGCTGGCAAGGTCATTAGAAATGGTCTCAAGCAGAAAGGAAATGGGGAGGCAGCCATAGGGACTTGTGCAGGCACACGGTACTCTCAGGACTTCTGATTTTAAAAGGATATGGGGAAAAGATGCACACTGGGACACAAAGTGAGGAGCACCTCAAAACATGACAGTCTTGAAAGGCTACCAAGAATCAGCCTAGAGAGCCTAATGGGACCAGACACTGGTCTGACACATTAACAGTGACTTTCCCCAGAGAATTCTTGTTACTTTCTGACCCTCCCCCATCAGCAAGCTAGACAGAAGGCACCTGTTTTCTCAAGGGAGGATTGTCATAGCACACAACCAGAAGAAAATTTAGTCCAACTCTGGGGCTTGCTGTGTTGCAGAGCTTTGTCAAAATGAGAGACACCCCAAATCTCACAGGGACCCATTCTGCCCTGTGGCTGTGTCTAGTCTGATTCTTTTAAAAATCAATTAAATAATTTCAGAAATCAAGGTTGCCTTTCTTCTTGAAGAAATAATTTTTCTACCACCCTCTTTTTTCTCACAACGTTAACAGTAACAGATCTTACTCATACTATTTTGAGGCATTGTTACCACAAATGAATCTTTTCACTGGAATGCACATGCGGTCCAGGAGACCACTCCCTCCCCATTCCCAGCAGCAGTGCTTCCACACCAAACACACCAGAACGCCACAGGCACGGTCCAATGATTGCACAAGGCAGATAGGTGTTTGCCCCCTTTTATTAAGAAGCCTAGGGCAGAAATGACAAGCTGTGGAGACATTGCCACCTATTGTCAACTTACCTTAGGCAGTTTCAGTAGGCAGGTCCTTCACCATGCTTTATTAAACTCAAGTTAGGTTAACTTGTAGATAAAGAAATTTCTCATAGAAATATGGCGACCGTTATATGGTCTCTTCCATTCCACAAAATATGGATTTTTATCTTCTGGAAAGGGGTCTATAGATCTTTAGAACCTACTTGACAACCGTAGTCAACATCATAAATTGCTAATCCTCTTCGTCACAAGAAACAAAGTTTAATTATATTAATTGCATATTGGTTCTTCTAGACTATTGGCCAAAGAAATAAATATAATTAGCTTATGACATTGGTCCTTCCTGATATCATTATGTGCAAAACATATTTTTATGCATGGATTGAAGTTATAATGGTTTAGCTATGCATTGTACAACAGAATTACTTTCTGGATGGATGTCAATGTGAAAAGAAGCCTCTAACAGTATCTCAAAGAAAATTGTCCCATTAAAAAAATTGTTTAACAATGACTAGAATGAAGACATGAAAAGCCTATCGAATTATAGTAACACAAGCAAAATAAAGCTTGGGGGAATAAATAATACCCCAGATAGAAGTCAAAATATTAAAATATCTCAATTGATTGATAAAGTGGGCTGAAATAATTAACTGAGAAAAGAAATATAAATTACCAAAATTGGAGCTGGGAAAAAGTCAGTTTTTCAAATCCATATCATGAGGAAAACACCTAAAGAACAGGTCTCATGAAAAAAACCTTGGGTGTTTATATTGACTAGAATGTCAACATACTGAGATTAAAGGGGCCAAAGGAAGCACCTATCCAAATTAAGACCATAGGGTATAGTTCATTAATCCTGTCTCTAAATTTGACAAAATTATAGAGAAAATGTTATGCAGATTAAACATGAAAGTATGTCATGTCTAAAGATGTTACATTATAAACAGCACCAAGAAATGAGGAAATATTATTCTAGTTCTCAGGAACTATAATCTGATTCAGCAGTAAAGTCAGTTTTTTTGAAAAGAGGGAAGTTCCCACACGGGTACTTATCATTTCACTTTCATCTTTCTTGCCTGTATTAGTCAGCTCGGACTGCTGTGACAGGGTACTGTAGACTGGGAGGTTGAAACAACGGAAATGTATTTCTCATGGTTATGGACACTGAGAAATCCAAGATCAACATGCCAGCAAACTAGGTTTTATTGGGCATTCTCTTTTCTTGGTTTGTAGGCAGCCTCCATCTGTCTATGTGCTCACATGAGCTCTTCTTTGTGCAAGCACATACACAGTGAGAGACAGAGAGAGAGAGAGAGAGAGAGAGAGAGCGAGAATGATCTATGATCTTCCTCTTCTGGTAAGACCACCAAACCTATCAGATTAGGGCCCCACCCTTACAACCTCTTTTAGGCTTAACTACTTTCATACAGACTTCATCTCCAAATATAGTCATACTGGGAGTTAGGGCTTTATCTTCCTCTGTTCAGGATGTGGTAACAAAATACCATATACCGCATGGTTTAAGCAACGGCATTTATTTTCTCACAGCTCTAAAGGCTGAGATCAGAGTGCCAGCATGATTGGGTTCAAATGAGAGCCTGCCTTCCTCACTGTGTCCTCAAATAGCAATGGGGGCTGGTGGAGAGAGAGAGAGAGACAAGAAAAGGAGTTTCTTTACTTGTAAGAACACAAATCCTATCACACAGACCCCACATTTATGACCTCATCTAAGCCTGGGTACCTCTCATAGGTCCCACTTTCTAATGTCATTCACATAGAGAGTTAGGGTTTCAGCCTGTGCTTTTTGAGGACACACAAACATTCAGCCCACACTAGGCTTCAACATATGAATCTGTGTCGAGCAAACATTCAGCCCATAACACTGTCTTTCTTTGAAATGAAAGTATCAGCCAATATTCAAGTCAGAAGAACCACGCTCATTCTTCAATAGCTACCACATTGGGCTACAGATCCAAGAGTCTGGCAAATCTCAACAAAAGTATTTTTTTGAGAATAAATTAGCTATATCAAATTTGTGTGAAGATGATTATATATTTTCATATTAGTATTAAGTTGTGCTACCCATCCTTTATATTAGTGAAATTTAATATAAACTTATGAATGTACATACATCAATTTGTTTTCTTCAAAGACCTAGCTGTTAAGCATTTACCAGCCCACCACTGGGCAAAGACAGCAGAAATGACAAAGAGGAACCGGAGGACATTTAAGCCCTGGGATCCAACAGCATTTGTAACCGCCAGACCCAGCCTGTGCTTTCCAGTTACATGAACCAGTAAACTCCTTCCATTTGCAGGTGCCTAAAGCTAATTTCCATTGGATTTCTGTCACTTTCCTCCAAGAGTCCTCCTAATATTACGTGTCTTCATAGGCATATTCATATTCAGGGAACTGAATTTTTTAAGCCCTGAGAAAGACATTTCTGCAGGTCTGAAGACATAGCCTTCGCTTTCAGGATCGAACCACACTTCAAGCAGAAGGGACTAGTGAGATCTATTCTGAAGCTGTGGGCTTTGTGTTGCTAGCTTACTGCTCCCCTGCCTCTGTCTTCACGTCCCCCTTTAACGACAGGACCCACTTCTGAGCCCAGTGCCCATTTTCTACCCAGTTCCGTAAAAGGTCTCTTCTGGATGTTGTACCTGATCAATGTGCCTGGTGCCAGCACCTCTAGGACCGGCTCTGCCTTTTTCTTAGCAGAGGCTCCAGGGCCTGCTATGCAGCCGTGTGAAACCTGCCTCTTCCTGATGTCCCAAAACAGTGCTCCTGGCCCTTTCTGATGTGAATGGCTATTCTCAGAAGCGACTCATTGGGCAGTGTTCTGCCTGCCACACTAGACCCAACCCAGAGTCTGCTGTTCGCTGGAGCCCACCTAGCCAGGCCTTCCCAGCCAGGGCTGTCCCCACAACGTGGGCTGTCCCCAGCCTCTGCTGCAGCCAATCAGCCAGGCCCTGACAAGCCCTTTTGGGGAACTGTGGTGCTGGAGGTCGCTTTATGGAGAAAAAGAAAACCGCACGCTGCAGTTTGGGCCACTGCTTTTCAGCTTGGACCCTGGTATTCCTTTTGAACACGGAAGAAAAGAATGGTTCTGCCTTTGACAACAAAGTGCTCAATATCTTTCAAATTTATCATTAAAAAGCAAATTAATTCTTGGCAGTAGACTGACATGTACTTAGGTTAATCTACAAAATGAGGATGAAGAATCTGTCCATTTGCCTGTCTGTAACATTTCTTTTCCTTCACCCACCTGCTCTTCCGAATTGTCAAAGCCACTAAAATCAAGGGTGGCAAGAGAAGCATTTTTCTAAAAATTCAGACAACAGCAATGAAAAGCTCAGCTCCCCAGTCCGCAAAACAAGCACCATCTCTATCTCTTCGTTAGTGTATTCCTTCGCACAGTGGCTGCATACACAGCCAGCATCTTAATAATGGGTCTCATTAAATTGCACTTTACTTTTTGCTTGAGGAAAAAAATGATGTAAACATTCACTTTATGTTCAAGCAATTATAATGTGTCAACACCCGAAAGCCTGAACTGATGAATTCAGAAGACTGGGAACAGGGTAATTTAACTTGTTCCGTTTGAGAGAAAGTGAGGGAGGAAACAAAATGGGAATAGTGAACAGCCTTAGCCTCTTTGGGATTCTTTTCAGATGTTACAGGAAAAAAATCGCTTTGAAAAACAAATGTCGGGTGACTAACATCCTCTTCACCCAGGCTTGGCATTGAAGACTCATGGAATAGCCATAAGGTAGGACCAAACCTGGCACTTCTGCTCTGAGGATGAGAGAGCAGCGTACTCAGCGTAAGACATTTAACTCTCCAAGCAAGAGGTACCGTTTCAGTGCTGGGCCTTGAGGAAGGATTGGTATCGGATTTGTTCTCAGTTAACCCATTCTCTCTCCATTCCTGATATCTCGGCTACTATACCTGAAGAGAAGGAAAGTAAAGGAGTGGATGTCCCCGATTGCCGAAGAGCCATATCAGCTCCCGTTTTTATACCTAAATACGACTATGTATATAGAAGAGAAGAAAACCCCAAACTCTGATCCCTGCTGCTCAGTGAAATTCTTGGATTTGGCTCACAGTTCTGAAAACCAAGAGGCCATATGGAACGCAGGAGAACAGTCAGCTAGCGTTTTTAGACAGAGAACAGTCAGGGCACCCATGAGGGATTGCTGGGATCTCTAGAAGCCATGCAGTCTATGAGAGAAAAGACTGAGGAACAGGAACATTATTCATGGAGGACAAGACATCTTGCCATTGTTTTCATGGTAGCAAAAATTAAAGAAGCCTGGGGCTTCATGGGCTATTTGCAAGAAAGAGATTCAGCTGGTTACGAGGGGTTTTACAGCCGGGCTGAATCGATGAATTACGGAAATGTTAACAGGGTCAGATCATGTGTCAAAACATCAGTACAGAGCATCGCTATCCAGTGCAACCCATTTTATCTGTCCCTATACTCATATAAACATCTATGTTTCAGGATATTTTTGCTTCTAAACTTACAAGGAAATTGAGATCAAGTTATTTAAAACTAGATGATTAATGTGGCAACTCCATTAACATAAAAACATATGTTAGTCACTTCAGTCTCCCTTCAAAGATGAGGATCTGGGAGGAAGCAACTATGAATACAAATGAAAATACATTCAGGCCCTGGCTGGTGTGGTTCAGTGGATTGAGCATGGGCCTTCGAACCAAAGGGTTGCAGCTTGATTCCCAGTCAGGGCACATGCCTGGGGTGCAGGCCAAGTGCCCAGTTGGGGGAACATGAGGGGCAACCACACATTGATGTTTCTCTTCCTCTCTTTCTCCTTCTCTTCCTCTCTCTCTAAAAAATAAGTAACTAAAATCTTAAAAAAATACATTCATTCATTTACTTACCAAATTACTTGAGTTTAATCATTTATTTACTTAATTTTATTCCTACTCTTATTTTCAGTTAGGGAATTTTTAAAATTCAATTGCAGTTGACATTCAATACTGTGTTGGTTTCAGATGTGCAGCATGGCAGTTGGACATACTTTGTATGGCTTGTGGGGCGGTCCCCACCATGGGTCTGGTGCCCACCTGATACCATGCATTTAGTCACTGCAGTGTTGTTGACTGTGTTCCTGGTGCTGTACTTTACACCCTGTTAGGGAACAAAATAGTCATGGGATCAGGAGTGTGGTCAATGACATTGCAGTAACCGTGTGTGGTGCTGGTTGAGTGTCAGACCTGTGGGGAGGATCACTTTGTAAATCACATAGGTGCGTGGCCACTGTGCTCTGCACCTAAAAGTAATACAAAATAGTGCTGAGTGTCAACTGCAGTTGAGAAATAAAAATAAATAAATAAATAAAAACAGATGATGAAGGGGAAATGATCTTCAACAGACTAGATGGGGCCCTTTTAAGATCCATGGATAAATAATAAGGTCATTATTACAACGGAGAGTTTCTGCCTCAAATCATGTCAAAGCTGCCTCGGGGATTTCCCACAGTAATGAGATTTCTCTAAGTGGTTCCCTGGAGCAGCTGAGCTCAACCTTTTGCGTACTACAACTCAGTTGATGGATGACATTTAAATAAGTGACACTACCGCAGGCATGCCCAGATTTTAATGAATCCAAAACAACTTTTGTGTGCACAGAAATGAAGCACTGCAATTATTTGTAATGGCCAGGGCTATGAAGTGTAGATCAGTAATGTGCAGGCAGAACTGCCAGGTATGCTTAATTCCTGATACATTAGTGGTAGTTCCACATCTTTTTCTCTCACTCAGGACAGCATTATGGACTTAAATTTTTTTTATTTTTTTCTATTAGAGTTGGTATACAATATTATATTAGTTTCATGTGTATGACATAGTGATTAGACATTTCTAAACCTTACAAAGTAATCACCCAGATAAGTCTAGTACCCACAGGGCACCACACGTAGTTATCACAATAGTATTGACTGTATTCCCTACGTTGTACTTTATGCATCCTTGTGACTGTTTCCTAACTACCAGTTTGTACTTCTTAATCCCTTTGCCTTTTCTTACCCATCCTCCCAACACCTCTTCCATCTGGCAACCAGCCATCAATTTGTTCTCTGTATCCAAGAGTTTATTTCTGTTTTGTTTGTTTATTTTGATTTTTAGATTCCACATATCAGTGAATTCATATGGTATTTATTTATTTTTTCTGTCTGACTTATTTCATTTACCATAATACCCTCTAGATCATTCATGCTATTGCAAATGACAAGATTTCATTCTTTTTATGGCTGAGTAATATTCCATTGGATATATGTACCACATCTTTATCCGTTGTCTGTCAATGAACACTTAGGTTTCCTCCATATTTTGACTCTTGCTGGTAAATAATGCTGCAATGAACTTCAGGGTGCAGATATTTTTTCAAATTAGTGTTTTGGATTTCTTCAGATAAATACCCAGAGTGGCAGAGCATTAGAGGTTTTAGCTGACTGAGAGTTATATTATTTGGGGGAGTAAACTTGAATCCACTCATATGTACATATTTAAGGAAACTATTTGCAAACTTGGAACATCAGTTGTACATTATCAAGACATCACTCTCACACGTGGTTGAGACTTATAGCCTTGGAACTTTGGTCATTGAATAATAAAAGGGAAAGGGAAAGAGAAAAGGAAGAAAAGCCCTGTTATAGGATATGGAAAAGGGTGGGAAAGAGAATTCAGGTGAAACAGAAAAGAAGAATTTGCCAGCAGGCGTGGAGTGTTAGGGCACCAACTTCTTCGATGACTCCCAAGTTAGCAGATACAGTTTGGAGACCAGGGAAACAAACTGACCTTGTCCTTTATCCAGAGGAGTCACAGGCCTTGGTCAGGGCGAGAAGATGGCCTTGGGTGGGGCCGGCATGTCCTAGAACTTTTAGCGAGTGTATTTTGAAAAGTTGGGAGGCAGGATGCCCTTTTGACAGCCAGTCTAAGGAGCTAAAATGTTTTCCCAAACCCCACTGAGAAAAAAGTTATAATTACCATTTTAATCTCAAACACTTTCACTCATGTTAAACTTCTAGATTTTTTTTTAAAAGTCCCTTTCAAAACAGGACACCCAATTTGAAAAACTTTCACATCACAGCTTTTAACCATAACATGATATTAAGAAATTCAGTAGGAATTCTAACACCAGAACAGGAGTGCGTGTCAGAATCCTGGCAGCAGGCGGCTGGCACACTCCAAGGGGTAATCGCGAGAGTTAGATAAAGGAGCCATGACAGAGGTGGGATTGAGTCAAAGGGAAAAATAAAGCATGGTGAAGAGCTCTGGGATTAGCAACACTGAGAAGCCCTTACCATCCCTTGGCCTGAAGGGACCGGGGGAGGCTGAAGCAGAGACTGAGCAGAGCTGCAGAGCTGCGGGCAGGGTGGGGGTTGGGGCGTGTCACATGGCTAAGGGGAGAGGAAGGAGCCTGGCCACAGCACAGTCAGGCCAGGAGAGTGTGTGTGTGAGGGGGGAGGGGTGCTGCAGAAGGGCTCTGGGACTTAACATCCTGTTGGTGTTTCCCATTGTCTAATCCCAATGAGAAGCCCGAGGGAAAGGGAAAGGAGGGCTGAAGTCCCTGGTGGTCAGTCTCCCTGGGCCCAGAACAGGGCAGAGAAGGCAGAGACTGGATCTGAAGGGGCAAGTGCAGAATAACCTACAGAGAGTTTGTTTCTGCCCATCCTTCTGCCATCCCTCTGCCCAGCTCTGACTCTCTGTAGAGTCATCGACAGGGTTGTTGGATGGGAAGAACTGGTCAGCTAATTCTTTCTGGGTTTTGTTATGCTCTCCATTTTAATTGGGACAAATTATGTTATTGCAGGTAACACACAGTCAAAACAAGGAGCGTGGAAGTTTTACAAGGCAACCCGAGCAGCCTGCATCAAAATTTGGTGCCATGTTCCTAAAGCTCACATATGGTCTGGCCTGTATTTTTTAACCGAATTTCATTTCTGCAGGCAAAAGGCAACTGAGATCTACAAATTGTTCCTAATTCTTCCCACTTCACTCCATTGTGTGAGGCCGTATAACCTGCAGGACCCAGAAAAGAAATGTCCTTACAACTTGGACGTTTTGTTCATCAACTCTGAAGTGGCTTAACGTTTTTCTTCTAGTGAAGTTCAAAATGTCGAAGAATAACTCAGCTGGAAATGAACAAGCTCCAAAAGGTTTCAATTCAGTATAAGAATAAAATTATTTTGTTCTCTTAGCTCAGCAACCTACACAGAAGCCTCACTTCGCTGCCAGGGTGCCAGAGTTTCCAGCTTTCAAGACATGTAGCTCTGCTTGTTTTTTTTTCATGATGCCTGAGGGGCCGGGGCCAGGAGAAAGGAGACTATTGTTGTCCCGACCCAGGAAGGCCTGACTCGGATTTCGTTAGAAGTTTGTTCTGTCTCTGTGAATTTTATAACATTCTGTTCAAAGGTACATGTTCTGGCTGTTAAAAGTTGTGAATAACAAAATTTCTATGTTCCAATATTATTAGGAAATACTAACAATTTTAGATTAAACAGAAACAAATGGGTTTTGTTAGTACAGAATTTCTCCTGTGCTTCCCATTCTAACATGATCAGTGAATTCACTTGAGGGGGCTGATGGATCCAGCCTTCCCACACTCTCTTGGTCCTGGAATCCTTGTGCCACACAGCACCTTGTGGGCTAAAGTTTCAAGGAAAAAATTTTGAAGCACTTCCTAACAGCAGATTTCTGAGACACTATTTCTCTAGTAATAAGTGATCAATCCGGCAGGATAAGTCTTGAGACTTTAGGTTTTTGGGAATAACTATTGGCAGATGGAAGCTTCCCTGTTTGTAGAGTTGGGAACAACACATTTATTTTTGGTTTTACCACTTATTGTCTGAGACGCATCGAACAAATCAACATGATATCTCTGAGTTTCAATTTCTTCATTGCCAAGAGAGGACTAATTATTCTTACCTCACTAGGTCATTGTGTTTTTGACAATAGCCTGGCAGTTTTATAAAATGTTAAATATACATCTACCATATAATGTAGCCATTCTCTCCTAGGTATTTATTCAAAAGAAAGAAAGGCATGTGTCATATAGGAATGGTCGCAGAAGCTTTATTTGTATTAGCTCAAAACTGTAAACAACTTAAAAATACCCATTAACAGGCAACTGGGTAAATTGTGGTGAAAAAGGGAATCCTACTCAGCAATGGAAAGGTGTGAACTATTCATGTATACAACAACATGGTAAATCTCAAAAAATTATGTCCCTATAAAGTCTGGAAAGTGTAAATTAGTCTTTAGTGACAGAGAAAGGCTCAGTGGTTGCCTCAGGACCAAGGGGCAGAGAGTGGCAGGGCCTGACAGGAAGGAGGACTCACACAAAGGGATGCATAAACCTTTGGGAGCGACAGCGGCATTCACCACATTTTTGCTGCAGACAGAATTTGAGGTTGACAGCTTTTGCTTTCACCACTTTAAAGATGTCATCCCACTGCCTTCCTGCTTGCCTTCTTTCCACTGAGAAAATTGCTGTCATCTTGACCTTTTCCCTCAGTGCAGAACATGCCTGCTTTTGTCTCTGCTAGCTGCTTTAAACTTTGTCCTTAATTACTGGTTTTGAACAATTTGACTCTGCTATACCTTGGTGTCAGTTTTTTCTTATGCTTACGGATTATGGAGCCTTTTGGTACTATCATTTATGGTTTAACAAATTTGGAAAATTTTCTGGCCATGATTTCTTCAACTATTTCTTACTCCCCACCCCTCTCTCTTTGTGCCTCTATGGACTGCAGTTACACCCATAACAGGCCGCTGGAAATGATCCCATGGCTTGCTGATCGCTTTGTGAAAATTCCCTGTTCTCCTTGTTTTATTTTGGATAGTTTCTATTGCTATCACTTTAAAATCAATAATCTTTTCTTTGGCAATGTATCATTTGTATTTAATATTTTCCAGTGTATTTTTTAATAAGTATTTTTTTATTTTTCAATTGTGGTCGACATACAACATCATATTAGTTTCAGGTGTGTAACCCAGTGATTAGACACTATATAACCTACTGAGTGATCATCCTGATAAGTCTCATACCCATCTGACCATACACAGTTATTACAATATTATTGACTATATTCCCTATGCTGTACATTACATCCCAGTGACTATTCTGTAACTACCAATTTGTACATCTTAACCCCTTCGCCTTTTTCATTCAGTCCCCCAATCACCCACTCATCTGGCAATCGTCAAAAAGTTCTATGAGTCTGTTTCTGTTCTGCTATTTTGTTTATTCTGTTTTTTAGATTCAAATTTTGATAGATATGTATTTATTGCCATTGTATTTTTCATATTTTGACCCAGTGTGTATTTTTTTTTCTCCAACATTGTAGTTTTTGTACACAGAAGTCTGATTTAGGTCTTTTTAAAAAAATTATCTTCTGTGTCTCTACTTAGCTTTTCAAACATGTGGAATATAATTATAAACACTCTTTTTAATGTGCTTGTCTGATATTCTAGCCTCTGTGTTAGTTCTGAGTTGGCTGTGATTCATTTTTCTCCTCATTATGGGTCATATTTTGCTACTACTTTCCCTGCCTGTTTGATTGGATACCATGCATTTTGAATTTTGCCTTGTTGAATGCTGGATATTCTTATGTTCTCATAAATGTCCTTGAGCTTTGTCCTGGGACACAGTTAAGTTATTTGGAGACAGTTTTTATCTCTTTTATGTTTCGCTTTTTGCAATTTGTTATGCAGGATAAGGCCGTGTTTAGTCTAAGACTGATTTTCTACTGAAAACATTCTTCCGAGCACTCTCTCTCAGCTCAGGGAATCTACCTACTAAGACTTGCTTGGCGTCACCCTGCCTGCACTGAGGCACAGAAATTCTCTGAAGATCACCTCAAAGCTGTGACAACTGCAGAGCCCACCTTTTTTTTTTTGCCCATTTCAAAGGGAACACTATGCTTTGTTTTCTGATGCATAATGTCTTAATCCATAAGCCTGTCACAAAACGGTATCAGCAATCATTGATGTCTAAGTCCTAAAGCTATTATTTTATTATGGGTTATAATATAATGACATTTAAATTCTATCATTTCTGCATTTGCTAGATGGAATTATTTTTAAAAGATATGAGGTCTGTCTGGAAAAAGTCCAGCCATTTCTAATATAATGAGAATGGTTTGTGTGACATCGATGTAACCTGGCAGCCAAGGAGAGTGGACTGGAATGTGCATGTGTGAACAATGATGCTGTCACTCTACAGTGGGGCCACTAGATGCCATTGAGTGAGCATGTGTACTGTGTGGCTGTTGCTCTCAAAATGGCTGAGCAAGTAGAGCAACGAATCTGGATCAAATTTTGATTTAAACTTGAACATTCCTCTGCAGAAACTATTCGGATGATTCAGAAGGCTGCAGCTATGGGCAACTGGTGATTGGAAGCTTCATCAGGACAAGGCACCTGCTCACAGATCACGTCTTGTGCAGTTTTTGGTGAAATCACCAAATCACCCCAGTGACTCAGTCTGCCTACAGCCCAGATTTGGTGACCTGTGACTTCTGTTTTTTTTCAGAACTAAAATCACCTTTAAAAGGGAAGAGATTTCAGACCATCAGTGAGATTCAGGAAAAAATGGCGGGGCAGCTGATGGTGATTGGGAGAACTGTGTGAGGTTCCAAGGTACCTACTTTGAAGGGGACTGAGGCATCATTGTCCTATGTACAATGTTTCTTGTATCTTGTATCTTCTTCAATAAACGTGGCTGGATACCTTCTGGACAGACTTCATGTTCCACACATCATCTAGTTTGTTACCTAAGAGTATAATTCATAAAGAGAAGGAAGGATGAATGCTCTCTTCCAATGTTTTTCAGTTTTCAGAATAGTTAGCTGTTTCACTAGCATCCTGTAAAGATAAATAGTGAATTTCTTTCAAAACTTATATTTGAGTTATCATTATGAGGTCATGCAATTTATTATATTGGGTGTGTTTTAATATATTTATTTTGATGTTCAAGCTGTTCCATCTTTGGCCCAAGTGTGCCTCTTCCAATTGATTCCTGTGTCCTTTGACATTGCTTCAGTGGTTTTTGACAGTTTCCCTGATTTCTGACAAAACACAATAGCCTAGGTTCATCCTGTATGTTTCCTGACCCAGACAGGGAGTGAACCATCTGTCTAAGTGGCCCTCATTCCTTTTCGGTAGGAAATCGTGCTTACAGGTCATAAGCTTAGTGCTCAGCTGGTTTGCTTTTCCCGGGTTCCATTGCTTCTAAGCCCTTTCAATAGAGAATTTAGAAATAAGTGTTTATAGAAAGACAAAAACAAATCATGATTTCATGCTCATATTTACAGTTTAAATGTAAGATTATAGAATTTTACTCAGTTTTTTTGGTTTTACGTTTTTATGTTTTTCCCCTGTGCTGAAATATTTGGGATTCTAATGAAATTATTTGCTTTATCATATATACATAATACACACACACGAATAGGGGCCAGTACAAATAATGCCCCTTTTTTATTACAAAATCATAAGCATGTAATTCTGTAATGTAACAATACCACACTCAAGCACACCACATGACACTTTAGGTGAAATGTTCAAATTAAAACAATAAATTATTACACCCATATTTTACCCCACCAACCACACTCAAGTAGGCATTACCTGTGCCAGACCCTGTATGTACATTATATATACACATATGTGTATGTATATTATATATGCACATATGCAATAATTACATATTGTTACTGTAATAATATTGTAATTATTATTGTTATTGTAATTATTATTATTGTAATCAGACTGCTTAATGTAGATTAAGAATTCTTTGCATTATTTTTTTCATTTGGGGTATATTCCAGCACAAATTTACTGAGAAAATGCTATGTTTTAAAGTCACTTGAAATAAATTTTTTATTGTTATGACAGCTAAATGGAATATACTTGATAAATTCATTTACTTTAGTTTGTTATTTTTAGTGATTACTTTTTAAAAATTTACATGCACTTTTAAATTATGTGAAATATTAACATGGTCCCAAAGCAGCAGTACATTTAATAACCAGATCCATGAGAATACAAGCCCTAATTTTGCCAGTTTCTATGATGTGAACATTACACCACCGTGGATTCCGAGCTCCCGATGTGACGTTACCAAATGCAGCATGTGGTGCTGCCTTCAGCACTGCACTCATAGCATTTCTACCAAACAGATGGAATAACCTCAGCACAGCCACAGTAAAAACAGTGAAATGTGGTAAAATGCACATCATTAGAAACTGATGACTATTTAACATTTATTATCTTTAATTTTAGTATAATTTATTTAATATTAAGTTTACATAATTTAACTTTTAATCATGACTTTAATAACTGGCTCACAAAACTCTGGACAATGCAAGCGTTGGCTCTCTTTGGCTGGGGTGGCCGGCTCCAGGACGCATTCCATCGCAAGGTAAACAGCACATGACAAGGTGTTCACAGGAAGACACCTTCATGCCTGTTCTTCCCACCCGGTTCTCTCCCTCGCTGTATGGGTGACCATTTTTATTAGATTTTGACTCAGCCTCACAAGTGTATTTCTGAAAATATAAGCAGATACCATTATATATGCCGTCACACAAAAGGCAGCACACAATAAACACTGCTTGGCCTCATGTTTAGCTTAGAATTTTGACTCCAGTTAAATTGCAACCCCCAAGGCGGGGGGCAAGGAGGTAATATTTAAACTATTACCAACATCACACTTTGGTGGAAATTAGTTTTCTTGAGAGCTAGGAAGTGTCTGAGTGAGACCAGAGAGTTTCATGAAGCATTGAGATGAAGCCAGCCATCTGGGTGTTTCCTGGACAAAGGTCACATTGTGCCCCAGGATCGGGATGAGGCTCGGGATCCGGATCAGGATCGGGATCGGGATCGGGATCGGGATCGGGATCAGAGCAGTGAGGAGTCAGGCTTTGGCACACGCTGGGGTGTCCAGATGGCAGGGGAAATGCGCAAGTGCCAGCTGAGCTTCCAGCACAGAAATCCAGCTACTTTCACTGAAGTCGTCCTACCTCCCTGCTATAAAACTTCTGGCCATAAGAGGGGGTAACTGGCATCTTAATGTTTTAGTTGGATTTTTTCCAGCGTGTTAAATGTAATAAGGCTATGTTTATCTTGTGATAGTCATTTCTACAATATTTACACATTTAGACTGCACGAGACTGAAATCTTTCCACTGAAAGAAAATGACTGGAACCTTGGAATTCACATCATCATCACACAACTACTTTGAAAGTCATGAGGTTTTAAACCTCTTTATTCCCTACATTGAGTGTATCCCATCTTACATTTGCCTTAATAGACAAAATCACTAGTGGTTGTTAGAGCTTTACAATGCCATCTTATCTGTGTGATGAAGGCCAGAGCAATGAAAGGGCTATTGGTATGATTTGTTGGCTGTTGTTAACCAGCTCTTTTGTTATGGGCAACCTCAAATTATTCCTGACTATTATGATGTTTTACTGTGAATTTTAGGGGAAGATATGTAATGGTGGTTGTGATAAGAATAAATACGATCAGCTGGTAAAGACAGACTGATACAGTGTTTCCAATGAGCCGGGCTGAGCTTAAGGCTAGTGATCTTGCGGTACACGGAACCTTTATTCAAAGTCAACAGGGAAGAAATGAATCCAAGATGCACTGCAGTGCGGA
The DNA here is from genome assembly GCA_004027475.1 of Anoura caudifer. NCBI lineage: Eukaryota > Metazoa > Chordata > Mammalia > Chiroptera > Phyllostomidae > Anoura > Anoura caudifer. Next base: position 254,376 of record PVKU01001692.1, on the reverse strand, counting down.
GCCTGCACTTTCTCTCCTACAGGGAGAAGTAGCCTCAGGAAAAAAGAAAAAAAAAAAACTACAGCAGATGTTGAGGGCATTCGTCTACCCTCACATAGCGCTCTGGCCTCCCTCGTGCATGAGCAAAGTTTCCTGAGATTGGAGCAGAGACAAGAGGGTGGACAGGAATGCACATGCTCTCACTGAATGCTGCTTTCCACTCCTCCCTGTAGGGGGAGGGCCTCAGGACTTTTGAGCTGCAGTGGTTGTTGCTGCTCTAGTGGAATTGGTTGGCCATTACAGTTTGCTCCCTACTCTCCTTGCCTTGAAAACAAGATCTGAAAGAACGGACCCAAGTTCCAATTTTTCCATCTTGTCACCACTATTTCCCACAATATCCTTGCTCTGAATTAGTTCAATGATTCCAATGTAACTGACGTAGTCATAATCCAGCACCAGAGAACCAAACGTGTAGTGTTGGAGCCACGGAGCAGAATGAAGAATGCTAGACTCCTTTTACTAACTCTCTTCTCTAAGATGTATTAAAATCAGGCACACCAAGTAAGGGCAGAGATTCTATATTAGGGACCTAGAGCCTCCAAGAAGGAAAAAGCAAAGAAGTCAGCTTACTGACATTGAAAGCGGTGTGTCAGAGGCTTGAGAATGAGTGCAATTCACGTGAAAGAATTCACACTACAAGATCTGGTCCATTAATGCAAGTCCTGTCTTGTCTCCTTGTGTCTCCTTAGCCACATTGCTATGGGGACAATAATCTCTGTCTATTTCATAGGGTTCTTGTGATGACTATAGAGAATGTTTGTAGAACTATAAAATATTGTAGAGCTAGAAAGACTATTGTAAGCATCATGACCAGAGTTTGAAGAAAGGACTAAGCTCACAGTGAAAAGGTGAATCAGGAGAAACACACCCATTGGCTCAGGGAAACAATAAGGCTGCTTTTCTGCCTTGATCTGGGCTCCGGAGAAAAAAAGTGTCCCCTGCAAATTTGGTACCATGTGTCTGTCATCACACTGATGCCCAGAACACCTAAGCTGAGAAATAAACATGAAATGAGATGGGGGTGGTCATTTTTCTTGGGCAGCAAACAGAAACAAATGCAAAACCCACTTGTTCTGGAAGATTAGGCTCTTGCCCAGGCCTCTCAGGATTTCCTCCAGTGTTCATGTATTTGAAGACTCTTCTTGTGTTCCCCATACATCTTATGCTGTCAAGTTCAAGTAGCTCCATCTCCTTCAGCTAATTGTCAGATGATGATTCTCAGAACTGCTGTCATCCACCTTCCTCTGGGTTCTCTGTTCCCTGTCGGGGTTCCATTCGAAATGTGCCCCCTTTCTCCAGCTCAGGAGTAGACGTAACTATGCAGAATGGTCTGATGTGTGGGATAAAGTGAGACCATTATAACAATATAATAATAAATTAACATAGCATCATAGCACCATAGTAATTTATTAATATAATGTCACTATGATAAAACTTTCATTGTAATAGTACTACTCTGGAATGTCTTATGTGCCAAACACTATGCACTTTGCAGCAATATCCTTTTAGTCCTTGTGAAACCCTAAGATAGGTTCTATTAACCCCATTTTACAGGTGAGGAAAAGGAAGCTTAGTAACTTGTCCAAACTTACATAACTAGTTACGGGCCCTGGAGACAGCAATGTGTATACGACCCACACATATCTGCCCTTGATGCCTTTGCTTTAAACCACTGATACTCCACTCCCTTCAATATGAATCCTGGAAAAGCCTCTGAAAACCCAAATTTCATTTTTAGTAATTGTCACACTATTGATTGTGTTTTCGGTGAACTAAAATTACTGGGATTTTTATTTCTAGTAAATGTAATCACAGTTACTAGTCCTGAAGATGTTTTTACAGGAGAGGTCGACAGAGAAGAAGGAGGAAGACAAGGAGAAAGGGAGCAGAGGGCCAGAAGCAAAGGCAAGGACAACAGTGGTTGAGGACGCTGATAATGTTTCTTATTTACCAAACTGGTAGCCGACTAGACCTAGCAGGTGACAAGGAGCCACTTTGTCCACACAGCCAGGAATTGTGCCTGGTCTTTAAAGATATTTATTGCATTCTTGGAGGTAATAGGACTATTGCATTTCTGAGAGCCAACAGTCACCTGTGGTTGGAATCCCTGTTTTTCACCGAGCAATGCCTCTGCAGGAACTATTTATGTTTGGGAAGCCTGCCCCCTTGTGTATTAGTAAAATATTACATGCCACATTTTCAAGTTGGATCTAAATTGGTGATGTCTAAGCTGCTATTCAGAGTTTTGGAGAAAAATAAATACAGATTCCCCCCCCCCCCGAGATTCCTGGATTATTTGTATAAAAACATGGGTGGAGTTTATGGATTTTCAAATCATGTCTAATAGTAAATATTATATCCGGTACTAAGTGCCAGGAATGTGCAAAGTACTCTGTGAAATTGCCTCTTACAACACCCACCAACACCTGAAGAGGCAGGTTCTACTATCACCCACACCCCAATTTATAGCAAGGCCTAAAGCCGTTGAGCTCTCCTCCACCCCCACTCTCCCCACCCCTCCTTGCCCCATCACAGGTTGGGAGCTCCTGAAGCTCTTCTTGACTTACCTCACCCCATCCACTGGCCATCGTTGATTGCACCACAGATAGCGAATCAAGCTGGGTTACCCAGATTCTTTTTCCTGGAAATTCAGAATTGGACTCCAAAGAGAGCCATCAGTCTAAGTTAGTTACATGAATGGAAGTCACATAACCTCAACAACCCCTGTGAAAAAGCAGCCTCTGCCATGTGCACAGCGAAGCAGAACAGTATGGTCAGGGGGGAGGGAAAAGAATGAAGAGATGGCACAAAGAAAAGCAAAGAGGACAGCCTTCCTATTCTTGGTCCCAGCCCCTCAGGAGGCTCTCCTATTGGTTTCGTTGATTTGGCTTATTGAAATAGGTCTCTTTTTTCTATTAAAAAATGTGTATGCAACTAAGTTGTGTGAGCAATAATGTGTAAAACTGAACCAAACCTAGTGTCATAATGAAATAAAATCTGAAGTTAATGTGGCACATTGAATGATGTGCCTAATTTTTATTGTGCTCCATGGCAATTAGGCTCAAATAGGGAGCAATTAATGAAAATGACTGTAATTATTGCCATGTCAACAAAGCCAAACCAAGCGATTCCAGAGTCATCTGTAGGGAAGAGAATTTAGACAGAGTGGGAATTTGTTTTGCAGTTTCTCTGAAGGACCCTGGATTTCAAAGCCAGGAACTCAAGTCCTTCCCTTGCCCCTACTTCTCTAGCAACGATAGTCCAGCTGGTCCAAGAAGTCCCTGCTGACAAGTGTGAGAGCCCTCAGGGGTCCCCGACTCCTCTGTCTGCCCTGCCTCTTCCCTCACGGCATCTCCAAGGAGGAGAATGCTGAGATCGACAGGTTGTGTGGGAAGGACTGCATCTACTTGGGCGCCTCTACTTTCTTCAACATCAGATTGACAAGATACAGAGCGCAGAGAATTTGAAACCAGTGTCAGGAAGAAGCTGCCAGCCTACTCTCGGTGGTGTGCTGCTCCTGAGGTCTACACCAGGTCTACACCTGCAGGTAACATAAGGCATTACTGAGGCAGCACCGCCCCACTGTCTAGCCCACCAGGGGTCTGTGCTGAGGATGGAGGTGAAGACCTGATTTCAATGAAAGGTGTGGAATTGTCTCACTTTCCTCTCCACATGAATAGATATCTTCCTTGAGAACCTGAGGTGGGAAGTGTGACACACGGTTAAGGTAGGATTGGATTTTGGTTGTTGAGAGTGCTGGGTCCCAACCAAATATCATCCTCCCAAGAACATTCAGGGCAGTTACCCAGAATCCTAGGGTCCTGGGACTGGTTTGGGTTAAAGTAGCCAGTACGTCCAGGCAGGAAAACTCAATGACATGGACGTATTCCATGTTCCTCCTTCCATGCAAGGCGGAACCAACACTCCAGTCTGAGCTTGGACCAATTAGAGGTGCATTTGTGTTAAAAAACAAATACATCTCAGTTGTTTTAGATGTATGACTTCCTTGAAAATGTTTGTGGGTTTTTTGTTTGTTTTTTGGTTTTGTTGTGTTTTTTGTTTGTTTGTTTGTTTTTGTTTTTGTCATCATTATATATGATACAGAAAGGACCAAGAAAGGTTTTCCTGGGACTCATTCAATACACGTTACTGAGAAACTACCATGCATCAGGCATGGTGTTAGGCACAAGAGAAAAAATTACAAAATAAAGTCTGTACTGTATTCAGGAGTTTAATAGCTCAGCTACTTGCCATTAATCAGTGTGATGACTTAGAGGAGCATAAAAAAAAAGGAGGCTATTCCTATCTTGGAACACTTTATACAGATAGAGTTGGGTTAAAATAAACACTAAGAGGAGTCTAGGAAAGAAAGGATGGAGGTGGGAGTGGGAAGAAAATTGTAGGAAAGGGAAGGGCTGTTATCTCAGAGCTGGAGATGCTGCGCACACATGCCTCTGAGGGCTGTTTTTAAACACTGTCTCTGAGTCATCCCTCCACCCTCTGCCCTCCACTTCCCAGCCTCCAGCTCACCGCTCTTCCTGAGTCACCCAGATTGCCATTCCTCACTCGGGAAGGGTGCAATTTGTATGGGATCCCTACAAGCCGCTAGAATACCTGTGCGCATTTCATCTGCATGCACCACTGTGCGGTGGGTGGGAGTTCCATGTAAAGCTGGGGAAATCGAGGTGCAAGGAGGTTGCATGACTTCTCTGCATGATACAGTTAGTAAGAGACCATGCCATAATGCAAACTCACATTTTAAAATTATAACTAAGACATATGTGTTCCTTTTTTAAAAGTAAAAAAAAATAGGGAAGTGTGAAATATAAAAGATAAAAGTCTCCCATTCTCTGCATTCCAAATTGTTTGCTGTGTATCCTTATGGACTTGTTTCCTTCTATACACAAATGCGTATTTACACACAGGAGGCATAACTGTGCATGAGAGCATGTGCAATTTTTACATAAATCGGCGGCGTGCTAGCTACATTGTTCTGTAACTCACTTCACCTGACAAGGACATCATGGACATCCTTCCTTGTCAAAATCTATACATGTCACCTCTAAGATATGTATTCAATTTAATGAATATATTATATCTTATTTAAGCATTTCCTTACTGATGAGGGTGCCCCTGTTTTGTTTCACTTTGAAGTTCAGTAGCAATGCTTTTTTTTTTTTATTGTCTGCATGTGAGCTTTCAAATTTAAATCATGCAGAGGAATTCCAGTTCCCAGTCCCCAGAGTGTGTGGTAGTTGCTTTTGTTTTTGTTTTTGTCATTCTGGTACCTTATAGCTGAATTAGATACAGATACTTATAGTGCTTAATTTATCTGTTTTGGAAGATACTGCCATCTTGCCTCAATGAGACCTGAGAAATGTAACCTATTTTTGTTACATTCACTCCCCCCTTTTAATTGTTAGGTATCATTTTCAAGTTATTTGGGTTAATTACATTTATACTTCTCTCTAAGTCTGTCTTCTGTGCTTTGTTAGGGATTTCAAAAAACTTAAAGCCCACTTCCAGCCAAGATGGAGGCGTAGGTAGACACACTATGCCTCTTCTCACAACCAAAATAAGGACAACAAAAATTTAGAAATAAAACAACCAGGACTGACAGAAAATTGAACTGTACGGAAGTCCGACAACCAAGGAGTTAAAGTAGACACATTCATCCAGACTGGTAGGATGGGCAGAGTTGGGTGGCCAGGTGGAGAGGACTTGCAGCAAAGTGGTGGCTGGTGGACCCCAGGCGTGCAGACTGCAGCGGGCAGACTCAGAGAGGCGGCAGATTGTGGAGGGGCACGGCACACAAGGCGGCTGGCTGACCAGGTAGTCTCACATTCTTGTGCAGATAAACCAGGCAAAACTGGGGAGCCAGAGAGTCCGTGCAACCCAGGGCCCCAGCATGGGGAAATAAAGCCTCAAAACACTGATTGAAAGCACCTGTGAGGGTTGAGCTGTCAGGAGAGACTCCCAGCCTCACAGGAGAAACCCACAGGGTCCTAGAATGTACATAAGCCCACCTACTGGGGGATCAGCATCATAGGGGCCCAGTTTGCTTGGAGGAAGCAGCAGAAGGGACTGAAATCCAGCACAGAGCGGAACAGGCACCATTGTTCCCTCTCTGACCCCCTCCTCCACATATAGCATCACAATTCAGTGACTGGGTTGCCCTGCCCTGGTGAACACCTAAGGCTCCACCCTTCACTACATAACAGGCATGTCAAGGCAAAAAAAAAAATGGCCCAAATGAAAGAACAGATCAAAGCTACAGAACAAATGCAACTAAACAATGTAGAGAGAGCCAATGTATCAGATGCACAGTTCAAAACACTGGTGATCAGGATGCTCACAGAATTGGTTGAATTTGGTCTCAAATTAGATGATAAAATGAAGGCTACGCTAAATAAAATAAAGGAAAATATTCCCACCAATAGTGATGGGAAGGAAACTGGGACTCAAATCAATGGAGTGGACCAGAAGGAAGAAAGAAACAACCAAACAGAGAAGAAGGAAGAAACAAGTATTCAAAAAAAAAAAAAAAAAAAAAAGAGGAATGGCTTAGGAGCCTCCAGGACATCTTTAAACATCCCAACATCCAAATTATAGGGGTATCAGAAGGAGAAGAGGAAGAGCAACAAGTGAAAAAGTTATTTGGACAAGTAATAAAGGAGAACTTCCCCAATCTGGCAAAGGAAACAGACTTTCAGGAAGTCCAGGAATCTCAGAGAGTCCCAAAGAAGTTGGACCCAAGGAGGAACACACCAAGGCACATCATAATTACATTAGCCAAGATTAAAATGAAGGAAAGAATTCTAGAAGCAGCAAGGGATAAGGGGACAGTCACCTACAAAGGAGTTCCCATCAGACTGTCAGTTGATTTCTCAAAAGAGACCTTATAGGGAAGAAGGGGCTGGAAAGAGGTATTCCAAGTCATGAAAGTCAAGGACCTACATCCAAGACTGCTCTATCCAGCAAAGCTTTCATTTGAAATGGAAGGGAAGATAAAGCGCTTCTCAGATAAGGTCAAGTTAAAGAAGTTCATCATCACCAAGCCCTTATTACATGAAATGTTAAAGGGACTTATCTAAGAAAAAGAAGATAAAAAATATGACAGTAAAAAGACAGCAAACTCACAGATATTAACAACCACACCTAAAACAACAACAACAAAAAAAACTAAGCAAATGACTAGAACAGGAACAGAAACACAGAAATGGAGATCACATGGAGGGTTAGCAACAGGGGAATGGGAGGAGGAGAGAGGGGGGAAAAGGTACAGAGAATAAGTAGCATAGACAGTAGGTAGAAAATAGGGGGAGGGCAACAATAGTGTGGGAAGTGTAGAGGCTAAAGAATTTATGACATATGGACATGAACTAAACGGGGGGAATGTGGGTGGAAGGGAGTGTGCAGGGTGGAGGGGAGTGAAGGGGGGAAAGGGGACAACTGTAATAGCATGATCAATAAAGTATATTAAAAAAAACTTAAAGCCCCATCTCAATAAAAATATAAAGTGTTCTGGTTGTATAAATATTATACACTGTGGTGCCAAGTAATATGGTAAGATCCACAGAGAAGGAGGTATTGTCTCCTGGGACTTAGCCATGCTGTCTGGGTAGAGAAGCACTGAGGTTCCATGGATCATCTTCCCATTTCTTTTCAGTTTCCTTGTAGGCCATGCTGGGCTCCCACTGTTTTTGTAGCTCATGTTCAATCTCACGGATCTAAGCCAAAGGGCTCCATGTTCTCCAAAGCCTGTAAGAAGCATGAGGTGCTGGGGGCTGGGGGAAGGCAGAAGTTTCATTGTGTCCCCCCCTGAGGGCACATGGAAGTCCTAAAGGGCCACTGAACTGCCTCGGACCATGGCTTCATTCTAGAGGCTGCCAAGAGCAGAGACAGGTTAAACCATCAAATTCGGCTCTGAAGTTGAGAGCAGAACAGTCATAAGTGCCCAGTGGGGCAGATTTTATGCGGGGGATCTACATGTGAAGCAGGAATCCTCACTGGAAGCCACAGGTGCGGATCTGGGACCTCCTTGTTCCTGAGCCCAAAGGTTACCCATCCCCCAGCCCCAAACACCCAGATAGTATTTTGGTGAGGAGTAGAAGGGAGAGGAAATACAATATAAAATGAGAACCAGAGGAGACTACTATATTAATAATCTGTCTAGTTTAGTTATTTCTACCCACACACCTAATGAGAAAGAGACTTAGGAAATATACGAGTTTACGAGATGGAGACTGATTAGTTATTCACTAAAGCCATTTCCCTTCCTCATGGACCACGTTTCCAAGCCCTCTCTCAGTTAGGTGTAGCCATGTGAATGAGTTCAGGGCCCCAGAAATGTGGAAATGATATAGCCCATTTCCAGGCCTGGCCCATAAAGATTTTTCCTGCATTACTCTTCACACTGTTTTCTTTTTCACACGTACTGAAAATGTTGGAGCCACATATGAAAGGCAGCTGTGTCATGGAAGATCTAAGAGAACCACTTGCCAACCAAACACTCTTTTTGGACTTTGAGATTATGTTTTAGTTATCTACTGCTATGTTAACAAGCCACATCAAAACTTCATAGATTAAAACAACACTTTGTTATAATCTGTATCAGTTTTGTAAATTGAGATCAGTTGGGTAGTTTTCACTTGGGGTGTCTCATAAAGTTGAAATCAGGCATCTTTCTTTTGATTCTTAACTCATTCGCTGTGTAGATCCTTTACTAGGCCCTAGGAAATAGGTTAAGAATTCAATGTCCCAGGCCCTGTACTGGATTCAGCAGGATGGGGGTAGTCTGGAGGTTCACTTTTTAACCAGCATTGTTTCAGGAGCTTTTTTCCTCTTGTCAATCAATTCTTCCTAAATCCCTAATTACCTGGAGAACAGAGCCCAGTCTCTCTGTCGACCTAACAGGTCTTGCTTTAACCAACTCTGTATTTCCGCACACACTTAGAAGACCTACCATTTTATTAATCATTAGGAATTCAAGAAGTTGAGTTCTTTCAGCCCTGTCTTCTAAAGAGAATAAAAGAGAAGCTGCTTTATTCAGATGAGCGTTGATTCTGTTTCTAAAGAGCACTAGAGAAGAAAAGTGACAGGATACTCTGCTTGGTCACTAGCATTATTTCGGTTGTGATGCGGTTGGCCTACAGTGGTCTGGTATCTAGAATCCTGGTCACACAACAAGCCCCAAGCCCCACAGTTTTTTGTTCATTCATTTGTTTGTTTGGTTTGCTTTTACTGCTCTGTCTTAGTTACTCCTTCAAGCTCCACAGGAGTTCAGCTCCCTTACTTTAAATGCTCAGCTCAGGTAGATACCTGTGTTAGAAACGCATGAGAAACAGAGGCAGAAGGAACTGGGTGATCTAATCCAGGTGACTTTATTTGATGCTGTGTTCACAGACAGGCTGAGTCGGGGTTGACTTCGCACTGGGGGAAGGCAGGAGTGGGGTTTTTTAAAAGAAAAAGTGCGGGATTTGTGAGGGGATAGGAGAGGGGGTGGTCTTTTATTCTTCCAGGTGGGTGCCTCAGGGTTCCAGGTTGTGAGTGGGGACAACAGGTTAGGTAAAGGGCTGGCTGTTCCCAGGTACAGGAGGGTCAGTCTGGCCCCCAGCTGTCGTGGCTGACACCCAGGTGTCTGCTGTGTGAGGTGGGAGAGAGTTTCAGTGAAGCCGCAGGCTACCAAGCGAGTCCGGACAACTGAGTCATAGGCAGTCCAGAGGGTTGGAATCTGACCTGACAAGGTCTTTAGCAGTCTGGGGTGTGGTGTGGGGGGGACTGGCCTGGCCCTTTCAACCAGGAAGAGGGATTGCTGGGCCATAAAGCAGTTCTAGTCTTAATTTTTTTAAGGAATCTCCATACTGTTTTTCCTAGTGGCTGTACCAGTTCACATTTCCAACATCAGCAAACAAGGGTTCCTTTTTTTCCACAACCTCTCCAATGCTTGTTCTTACCTGTCTTGTTGATAACAGCCATTTTAACAGGTGTGACAAAGGGGGTATCTCACTGTAGTTTTGACTCCATTTCCCTAATAGCTGGTGAAGTTGAACATCTTTTCATCTATCTCTTGCCATTCGTATGTCTATTGGGGAAATGTGTCTATCTATTCAAGTCCAATATCCATTTTTTAATTCAATGGTCTGTTTTTGTTTTTATTGTTGAGTTATATGAGTTTTTATATATTTTGGATATTAATTCCTTATCCGAGGTGTTCTTTGCAAACATCTTCCCATTTTGGTGGATTGCCTTTTTTGTTGTTGCTGTTGTTGATAGTTTCTTTTGCTGTGCAGAGCTTTTTAGTTTCATACAGTCCCATTCATTTATTTGTAAAGACATACGCATGCCTATGGGCATTGCAGCATTATTCACAGTAGCCAAGACATGGAAACAACAAAAGCATCTTCTGATACATGACTGGACAAGGAAGACGAGGCACATATACACAATGGAATACTGCTGAGCCATAAGAAAAGATGAAATACTGCCATTTGCAAAACAGGGATGCATCCTGGGAATATCATGCTCAGTGAAGTCAAGAACCATATGACTTCACTGATATGTGGAATATGAAACTGAAAGCAAGAAATAACAAACAGACAAACAAAAACCAGTAGACAACAGTACGGTGGTTGCCAGAGGGAACGGGGGTGGCAGAGGCAGAAGAGGGTATAGGGGACCAAACAGGTGGTGTGTAGGAAAGCGGAGTCCGTGAGGCTCCCTCGCCAGGTCAGATAAGCAGCATTCCCATGACCTTGAGAATGGACCCACAGGCGCAGGATCAGGCTTTGTTATATAATACCTTGCATTCCTTCGGGCTTCGTGTGCATTTGGTATATAAGGAAGTCGGGACTTCCCGCAGCGCGACACTCCGCTGGTGGCATGTGTGACTCACCCTCCCTTAAATAAAGGCACGTCAGGCATTCCCACAACTCCGAGAATTTTCTTCCATCTGCCCAAATCCCCAGTGAACCTGACCAGCCTTGAAAGGCTGCGAGACACGGTGATAAAAAGAGACTTGACTTGGGGGGTGAACACACAATGTGATATACAGATGGTGTATCGTAAAGTTGTGTGCCTGAAACCCATATAATGTTATTAACCACTGTCACCCCTATAAATTTAACTTAATTTTTTTTAAAGAAAGAAAGTAAAAAAACTTCTCAGCTCATGTTTTCTGCAATTCCTCTGGGATTTTCTGCCCTTTGCCTGGGAAATAGATGCGCCCCCGCTACCCCCCACCACTACTATGGTTCCATCCTCCTATCTGTGACACCAAGCCACGCAGGGAGGAGCAAACTGAGGGATGAGAAGGGCTCCTCAGGCTTTGGCTTTCCGGATAATTTGAAGGTCTGGCTTTGCCACTTCCTGGCTGTATTAATAGAGAAATGAAGACCAGTCACCAGGTCTTAATTTCCTTATCTGTAAAATAAGATTAGTGTTAATCTGACCCCACAGGGTCTGTTCTCTAGGCACACTGGCCCACTTTCAATTCTTGGAGGGAACCACGACCCCTCCTACCAGTAGGCTTTTGCGCCCACTTCCACTTTTCTCCCTACCTGGAACACTCCCTGGCCTTCCCCACTCCCTACCCTTTCTGCAGGTGTCAGTTCAGTGGTCGTGTCCTCAGCGACTGGGCCAAATGTCCCTGTTGTGACTCCATGTACCTCACCTTCAGGGCACTGGATACAGTTCTAAATTTATATTGATTTGTGAGATTATTTAATTAACATCAGTGTCCTACAATAGGCTGTCTGCTCCCTGGGAACAGACACATACATGTCTTTTCTCTCACCATTTTATCTCCAGCACCCAACATTCAGTAAATATTTGTGGAATAAGTGAATGGATATGAATAAATGAATAATGCTGGTGAAAATTAAGGAGGTCATGCATGTCAATCACTTACCACTGTTTTCTTATTATTACTATTACCTTCTCCAAAGCAGGTTTTATAATATCAACTATCAGAACCACAGGAACTACATGAGGTAAGGTGTATAAAACTTGTTTATAAATTGTAAAGCACTAGACAAATGTTAGCATTTTGTGATCATTGATATCCCTTAGCTCTTTTTTCTGCGAACAGCGCAGTAATCCCCTGCCCAGCCATCTTACACAGCTGTACACAGAGACAACGGGGCTTCTGTAACCTGATCTGCACCTGGTGGACTATTAAGTCCTCGTGAATCACAAGCCAAACAGCAGTGGTACTGTGGGGGGAAGAAGTGATGTATGTTAAGGAAATGGTTCCCTTAAAACTTAGACACAGAGGATCTTGTAGTTATGGAGGAGGCTTTGTCACAGAGAGCGAGGCAAGAGCAAAGGCGGCTGTGCAGGACTCGGGACGCTGAGCAGTTACGGTGGCTGCTCCCAGCAAGGGCATGTGGGCAGCCCCAGCACTGTGCCCAAAGTGGGCAGCAGCTCCCGAGAAAGGCTGAGACAATCATTAGTCCTGGTGCACAATCTGTTGGATGAAGCTCGGACCCAAACGGAGTTGAGCACAGCTATGTCAAGTGGCTCCTAACACTCCAGTCAGCCACAGCGGGATGCTCACCCATGGTTGAAGCCATAGGGACTTCAGGGGAAGGGGGCGTGATGGAGTAGAGATGCCTTCAAAATCCTTGATGATCTTGCCACTGAGTAGTGGAGTCTATCTATGACCTCTGCTCTTAAATCTGGTCAGACTCTGACTGCTTTCACCAGTAGAATTTGCCAGAAATGATGTCGTGTCTGTTTCTGAGCCTTGGTTTTAGTAACTTCCAAGTTACTGTCTCTTGGAATGTTCTCTCTAAGGAAAGCCAGACACTGTGTAAGAACTCCACCTGCTCCAAAGCCTCCATGAATGAGTCTAGGCCATGAATGGTGAGCCTAGGTGGAGAGAGGGGGTGGCAGGCGGTCACCGAGGCACCACACCATGAAGAAACTAGTTATTTGAAACCACTGCATTTGGAAGAAGTTGATTACACAGCAATAGGTCTAAGGCCACACCACCCTGAACGCACTTGATCTTGTTGGATTTACGCAGCAATAGGTAACTAAGAAGTGACCTACTGGCAAGAGACAGATGGGGACTCTAAGCCCCATCAAGGCAGGTGATGTTCGGGGACGTATGGTCCTAGGGAGAGACCAAGCTATCAGGTAACTCATCAGGCTGAGTCCTAGAGGGGAAAACGCTAGGGAGATGGCTTGAGGTTACCTGGTACTCAGCATGTCCCAAGACACTGGACACAGTTAACACAAGCCCACCGGAAATTAGGGCAAAGCCAGTTGCCATGTTTCCTGGCCATGCAGGTGGCTGGATGAGAAACTGTCAGAGACTGAGTTGAAGGTGGGAGCTGAGCTCTGAAGGAGGGTAGGAGAGAGGCAGGGAGCGCTATAAAGATAAGGTGAACTGTGCAGGAGTTGTGTAGAGTCATGGGTTCCAGTAAATTTATGAGTTCCAACGGGTTTATTAAAACAAGTTATTCATCTATGTAAGACTTAGAGTGTGTCAATTACTGTTATTACTACTATGACAAGTTTATTGAAGAAAACAACTGTTTCTGCCCTCTCTCATTTTGAAAAAATTCCTTTCACAATGTAGAGTATGTATGTTATAGGGGTTAATGTGATTTTGTTCTCAAAATCCAACTTTTTCCCGCCTTCTTTGAGTACCTCTCCACTTCTGGAAATCATAGGAATAAGACACAAAACAGAATTTCAGGCTACAGAGATCTCAAGGGGGTGGAAGTTCCAGGACCAACTTATTTACGTAAAGAGCAGGCAGGAAGAAAGGCTAGTTTGGGTCACAGTACCAAACGGAAGTAAGAAAAAACAAAAGAGATTTTTGTGCAGCCTGGATTATTTTGCTTACTAATCTACTACAGTCATTTTCACATAAACAGTTTTAACTAAGCAAGAGACAAGTTCAATAACATGTTTAAATAATCCAAATTTCCCCATTCAAGATTCCAGATGCAATATAAGCTAGCCCTGTGGGGAGTTTGTTGTATTGCTTTTCCTTGTTCTGTGACAGTCAAGCTGAAAATACTGAAAGAACTTGCCAAATTTAAACCGTTAGAATACCTTGGAAATGTTTCAAGGGGTGGGGACATATACCTCACCTGTTGATGGGGAAAATTTCAAAGAATTTGTGGCTATTTAAAAACCACTACAATCATGCATTTTACTTCTTCTAACATACTAGAAACATTTACAGATCTCATGTACCACCTGCATTCGCCATGGCTCTACAGAGAAACAGACCAATTGTACACATATGGAATATTAGAACTGAGAATGTGGTATGGGACAGTGTAATGGTTACACACACACACACACACACACACACACACACACACAGGGGTGGGCAAAAGTAGGTTCACAGTTGTGTGTGTGAAACAGTTTATTCTTGTATTATTATTTATTGATTATTACAAACCTACTTTTGCCCACCCCTGTATACATAAAAGGAGATTTATTATAAGAAATTAGCTCCCATGACCTTGGAGGCTAACAGCTCCAACGTCCGCAGGATAGGCTGGCAGACTGGAGGCCCAGGAGAGCCAGCACTGCAGTTCTGGTCCGAGAAGGCTGGCTGGCTGCTGCAGAACCAGGCAGGGCTGGCGTTCCAGATGAAGTCCAAATGCAATCTGTGGAGAATTCTCTCTTGCTCAAGGGAGGCCCATGTCTTTGTTCTACCCAGGCCTTTTCCTGGTTAGATGAGGCCCACCCAGTTATGAAGGGCAATCTGCTTTACTCGAGGCCCACTGATTTAAATGTTAATGTCCTCTAACATAGCCTCACAGAAACACCGAGAATAATGTTTGACCAACTATCTGGGCACCCCGTGGGGTAGCCAAGTTGACACATAAAATTAATTATCATGCCACCCCTATACCACATTCTCAGTTTTAAAAATTCCTTGTTTTACTTCCAGACAATTTGCATACTAAGTATCTTAAATATTTTTTTATTTTTTAATTATAGTTGACATACAATTTTATATTAGTTTCAAGTGTACAGCATAGTGGTTAGACATTTGTACAACCTACCAAGTGGTTCCTCCCACACCTCATATAAGGCTGGTACTCACCTGACACCATACATAGTTATTACAATGTTATTGACTATCTTCCCATGCTGTACTTCACTTTGGGGAATCATTTCTATAGTTCATTATTAAGTATCTTTTTAAATTTCTTTCTGCTTTTCTGCTTTTATCAGAACTTGGAGTCATTCTCTCTAAACTACTGTTTGAGGGGAATGGAGAGTCACATACATTTAATTCTGTAATTCTCAGTTCCTAAAGAGACTCACAGAAGACTCACAGAAGTAAATGTACCTTATACCAGAACGCTGCAGTGCACAAGTGCAGGCCGGGAAGGAATAAATCTGTGGCCTCCAGGTTTAAATCACCAGAAAGCCGCTGAGGTAGTAACTCCATTTATGTCTTAATGCAGATCCCAGTTCACATTTGTTATCCTGTTTCTGCGTCCCTAACACTTATTATCCACATCTATTCCATTCTGTTTCCTGCTGAGCTGTTTCCTGCCTCACATTAATTACTACCTATTGTAGAGAGCTCTCAACCCGTCAATAATTGTACAAAGTTCAAGCCATAAAACGCAGGCATCCTGATTCAACTACACAAAGTCCATCATCTGTGTTTATGCTGCTCTTTCTATTTCTGCTTCTAGTTATCACAGAAAACGTGCAATGTAAGAATGGCAGGAGGGGTTTCTGTCCCACGTGGCTGCCTTCAAATGGGGAGCAGAGCCCTGGATGAGAACTGCTATTCCAGTTTCTTGTGGTCAGAAAAATGTTTTGGACATCTATGGTCTCAGGCAGGAACAAGAATATTCTGGTCTACATGGTATCTAGAAAACTCTCCTATTAAGCAAAACCTTGTCCCTTTACTCACAAAGCACTTTGCTTCAAAGGAGCTATTTTTCACTAGAGCTGAGAGGCTGTTTTCTTCCAATACCTGCTTTGGGACACCCTAAGCTGGATGAGCTAGATGTTCAAGTACAGATTTGGGGGCCCCCACAAGATCGGCTGAATCACAGTCTCTAGTTGGAGGGCTGCCTCAGGCATTTGATGTGTGTGTATCACATATGTGTGTGTGTGTATGCACACACACAGCAAAATTTACTGTTTAACAGTTTTTAAGTGTGCAGCTTGGTGGCATTAAATACATTCATATGGACATGAAACTATCATCACCCATATGCATCACTGTTCATCATCTCAAGCTGAAATTTCATGTCTGTTAAGTAATAATCCCCTTTCCCCTCATTTCCCAGTCCCTAGTAACCTCTATTCTGCTTCCTGTCTCTATGAATTTGACTGTGCTGGGTACCTCACATAAGTGGACTCATGCAATGCTTGTTCTTTTGTGTCCCGCTTATTTCACTGAGCCTAATGCTTTCAAGGTCCAGCCATGTTGCAGCATGTGTCAAAGCGCCATTCCTTTTTAAGGCTGACTAATATTCCATTGTATGTATATACCACATTTTGATTGTCCATTCATTCATCAATAGACAATTGGGTTATTTGTATCTTCCGGCTATTGTGGCTAATGTAGCTATGAACACGAGTGTGAAAATATCTGTTAGAGTCCATTTCAATTTTTATGATTATATAGCGAGAGGATATTTGCATTTTTAATGAGCTTTTCTAGTGAGCCTCTTCCTATAGAATTCAATAGCCACTAGCTTAAAGGCTTTCCTAGTAAATTGTTTCATCAATTTCTGTGCAAACATATGCTGAAATTTAGCTTTGTTTAAAGGAGAATGAATGAGTGGGTTTTAGCACCGTCTCTTTTCTGTTGCTTTTCCCTCCTCCACATCCACATTAAGGTCCTGAAACCATGACACAAATCTCCCATGGTGAATCCTTTTCTTTTCCAAGTTATTCTCAGCCCAGTGGCCAGAGTCCTTCTTCATAAAACACCTCTTTAGTTTCTCAAATACATCCCAACTACTTCCAAAACTTTTCAGCAGTCTTTATGGCATAAACCGTAAAATCAAGCTCCTCAGCCTGACTTTCAGAGCCCTTCACACTGAGGCTCCATTCATCTGCTCAGCCACATCTTTCCCTAGGAATTCTGGCCTACGGGGCCTTGGAGTGCGATCCCTGGACCACCAGCATCTGCATTAGCTGGGGAATTGTTAGAAACACAGCTCCTCAACGTACCTCAGACCTGTTCCATCAGGAAGGGTGGGAGGCGTGGAACCCAGCGGCCCGTGTTCTAACAAGCCCCCCAGGTGATTCTGAGTTTGAGAACCTCTACTGTAGCTGACCGGCTGGTGAGTCTTCCCAAAACACTTCTCGTGTTGCCAGCTGTGAATTTGTCCTCACCATCCCACCTGCCAGAGATTACCTTTCTGACTGCTCCAAGTCATTTGCTACCGTCTTCACGTGGCTTCCGTTGACGCCTCTGTGGGAAATCCTTCTCCCAGCTCTGCATTTGGATGGACCATTTAGCAGTTTTTCCTCACTGGCTTGTGTCCTCTGTGTCTTACAAGTGGCAGGTAACAACTTAGTTTTATTGATTCTCGTAGATATGCTTTACCTCTGGCAAATTTAACAGGCAGCAGAGGCGCTTCTCAGACCATAATGCTGATCCCTTCAGACTGGGTAGAGCACCACATTTTCAGTCTGAAATTATTCATAAGGATAAACAGACCCTTCGGACAGAAATCCATCCACGACGTACAGCCCTGAACTGAATGAAGGTGCATAGTGTGAACTGGAGTGAAAGTCAGTCAGGTGGCACCTGATAAACATTTCTTTCAGGAAATGAGTGGGGCTCAGCTGTAGCAGCAGATGGGGCCTGGGGGTGGGGAATCAGATCCCTCCAGCATCCACCAGAGGGAAGGGCTGGACTGAAGCCCAGGTGCAATGCTTTGTTCCCCAGCCCGCTCCCTGTGGGCTTATGGAGATCTCTGAGAGCACTTCCCTTTTCTTCCAAGCTTTATGGCTCACATAATCTCAGGATGCTTAGCTTCCTTACAATTACTCGAAAAGGAATTAATAATGAATTTTGTATAGAAAATCTAGGAGGGTGTGCCAGGTTCAATTAAACCTTCTACAAAGCCTGTGAGGAGGCGCAGTGGGAAGGCGAGATGTAATTTCCCCCAGATACTGAACCGTCTCGGTGGTCCACGGGGAACGCTGCAATGTGTTCATAACGGCAGTGTCTATCTTTTTGTTCAACTGCTGCCTAATTCACTAGAAAATGAGGAGGAAAATGCTTTTCTGCACACAGTTTGATCAGAGGATTCATTAGAAATACTGTTGTAGAATTAATAAAATGTTGAATGATTTTTTCCCATCATTTTTTTCTCATACTTGCTTAATGAGGATGAAAAACAATTATTTTTATAATGCATTTTCACATAATTGGTGGCTGAGTGCATTGAATAGAGAAGTAATGAATGTACTATTTTGCAATGAATTTCTTTGTAAGGTATGGCTGGAATTGGGAAGATTCTGGAGAATTTTACTCTTTGGGCTATAAGCACAAATTCTCCCCCATCAATCATTACCCATAATTTACGAGAGAATAGGTGGTGTTACTTCTTTAAAGAGCCATCATCCCTTGAGTGTTCTGCGGTTGGAATGAGCTTTTCCCGTTGCTTCAAATTTACAAGCTTCATACAACAGGAAAAGCATGTTTGTTTTTTTTAAGTTGGCCATTTTTGGCTATCTAGCAAACATTAGCAATCATTTAAAATTACGGTACTATTTCTTGATATGTGAAAGGAAGCCATTTTCCCTACATGAAATTCAGAAACTACTTAGTGCATGTGGAGGGGGCGGCTGTTGCTCAGTCTGTGTAAGAGCGCTTTTAAAGTCCTCCGCGCAAGAAGCTCATGAAGAAAATAACTTCCCGATATTTATAGGTTGTGATCACAACAGCCAATAACCATTTACAACCTTCTAGGAAACTGCTCTGGTCTATGTCTCTGAAGACTCAATAATTTTTGGGTTCGAGGAAAAGGTCTCATGAAACTGTTTGGAGCACTTACTAGTTTCTATTCATCTTTTCAATACAGCTATTTTCACTGTTGCATCTCACCATTGCATGTATAACTCCCCACCACCCCTGCCCCAAACCCCAACATATACACACTATTTCCTTGAAGGTCTTTGTTCTCTTGACAGAGAGAATTCTGCTTAGGGAGCTGTCTGATTCGACGCCACGTTTGGACTTATACAAAGGAGTGTCCATGGCCTTCTTTGTATGGGATGATAGAACAGTGCTGGCAAACACTTTCTATTCCTTCCAGAGGGGAAAACTCTTTAATGACTTTTAAAAAAAATGGGATTGCTAGATTGTCCTTTGGCGATATCACACCTTGTGAGGTCTCTGTTTTTATTTATTCCGCACAGTTCTCAAAAACAGCTTACATTTGTTAGCTTTGTGAGTTAATTCTAACAATGTCATTTCCGGTGTTCTCTCATTCCTATTTCAGAAAGGCACTTGGGTTTCTCTTTCTCTTTTAAACTCATTTTCATACCTGGCTCTTGTTTGCTTCTCTCCTGAGACATGGCCATCTTCGATGACAAATAGTCTGCGATAAATCCGCAGCTGGCCAGCAGATAGGAGACTCTCACCAGGCCAGGTGTCAGTTTGACGGGAAACCTCTTTGCTGCAGTCAGCCGCCTGAGAAACAAAATTTCGGTTTGTGGAGTGAAACTTGACAGCAACATTGTGAAATCTTGTGTTACTAATGACTGTATTCATGGGTTCAGTTTGTTTCACCAAGCCTTGCATTCATAACCCCATGCTTAATGTATGTCAATGTACTTTTCATAACAATGTGCTCATTTCTTTCCTTCCTGAAATGCCGCCTGGTCCCTCCTGTCTGGCCTCACTTTCAATCACTATAACTATTGCCCTACTTCAGACCTTGTGTGTTTGCCCACGTGAACATCCCCTATCTCCCCACACTAGTCCATCCTACATCTTTTTATCAAATTAATCTTCTAAATCGAAGCTCTGTCAATTCATTTCTCCTGTTTGGAAAACTTCAGCTTTTCTCCGCTACCCGATGAGCTTATACTGGCATCCAAGACTCTGCCTGCTACTACCTCTTTAACTAACTTTCCATCCTACCTCCCACGCTCTCCCTCATAACCTTCAGCTGAAGGAGGCACACTGTAGCTTCCCACACGCACATCTTTGCTCATGTGCCTACAACAGGGGTTGGCACGCTGCGCCCTGTGGGATTCCGTCTGCAGCCTGATTCCGTACAGCCCATAAGCTAAGAGTGGTTTTTACGTGTTTGAAAGGTGCAGGGTAAGAACGTGCAACGGACACAGGATGCCAACTGCAAACATTAAAATATTTATTATCTGGCCCTTTACATTAAAAAGTTTGCCAACCCCTGGCCTAGAGAACACCCTTCTCTCCCTTATTGCACAATTAACAGTGTGTTTTTCATGGCAGGCCTGGGCGAAATACAGGCTCACCCCACCCCCTGCTGCCCTGCTGCCCAAAGGTCTCTGTCTTTGAACCCTCTTCGAGCATTTTTGACTCTCTCAGAGCTCTAACTTTTCTGTGTTATACAATGAGTATATATGTAAATTTTTATTAAGCTGAAAGCCCCTTGAGAATTGGAACTAATTCTTACTTTTTTTTTCTTTTTACAAATCCCTTCCAGCATTCCAGCATCTAGTAAAATGAGTTATAGATAGACCAAATAAACTTTGTAAATATTTGGAATTAAATTCAATTAGGGTCAAATAAATATAAGCCGTTTCCTGGGTACCTAAAAATGGATGAAAGTTTTCCTCTGTGCTTGGGTTTCAGTTTTTGCTGCTCCAAGAAGCAGTGTTTCCCAACATGGGGGGCCTGGAAATAATGAATGGGTGAGCCTGGTATTCAGTGAACCCACAGGGGCTGCGTGAAATTCTCTGTCTGTATGAAGAACCAGTGCAATTTGCCAACACAGATTATAGCAGCTCCTAAAAATATCACTGCTTACTCCAAAATACTCTAGTATTTTCTGAGTTTTCTATTTAATAGTTTTCTATTTAGATAATTTTCTATTTAATTTACTACTCTTGTTGTAATTGATTTAGATTATTTCTTCTATGAATTTCTGTTAGAAATTGGAAGTTGAAGTTCAAGAGCTGTGAGGACCAAAAGTTTCCCAAGCCAGTTACCCCAGAAAGCAGGCACTCTCTGTCAGTCACTAACATTTGGTAGCTGTTATAGTATGGTGTAATTTGATAATATACAAGGCAGAATAGAAAAGTGGTTATCTGAGGCAATATGATTGGCAAGTTGTTGAAGAGCTATGAGTGAGGTTGATCTTCTGAGCCAGGATAACTAATCATTCATTGGATTCAGTGCATGTCAGTCATTTCTGCTCCACCAATAACTTAATATAGGAAGCATCCTACAGAAAGGAAATAAACCCAGTGTGTGATTCCAGGAGGGACACGGACTTTGTGTATGAAAGAAGAGCTGGTTTGCTCCAGATGGATTTCAGAGCAGGCAACATGGTTATCAATGTGACAACCTCATGTCCTATTCATGACAAATCTGGGAAGAACACAGCCCTCACGCAAGCACACACACTCTGAACTAAGGTGTAAAGTCCAAAGATGTGTATTAGGAAACTCATTTATATGGCCAGAGGAAGAGCTCACATTATGGTTGAGGAAGGAGCAAAATATTGAAGCCAGAAACAAAGTGCCCAATTTCAGGTAAAAGGAATGAAGCAAGGCTGTTAGTTAATAGCATGTACCCACGTCGGAAGTGAGAAGATCAGCCACAGCTACAGATTCAGAGGGTGAGGCAGGGCAAGGAGAATGGATCGGAATGAAGGCTGTGCCAGGTAGGAGGCTGCCAAGCATGAGGGGTCAGCAACATGGAAAGAATTTGCAGATTAACACCATTCAAAAATAGAAATCATCTAGTGAAAGAGTATCAAATACTAGTCTTGGGCTCTGGAACTTTAAGCACCAGTGACTTTTTCCTAGGTAACAACAATATCACCATCACACCTAAAAGAAAAAAAGCACACAGAACAATGATTACTTAATGTTATCTAGGGCTCAATCCATTTTATCAATGTTCTCATTTGTGTTTAAAAGAATAAAAGGGAAAGTCTTTACACACTTCTTATGGTGACATATTTTCAAAGACTATGATAGTGCTAATTTTTATTGATTTTATTTTCCATCTGTGAGGGTTGCAAATATTTTCGGAATTCTATGATGACAGAGCAGCAGCATGATGTCATATCGGACTCTGTCAAGGTCGGGAGCTGGACTGAGGCAGTGTTAATAGAAACTCCAGGTAGAAACAGGGCCAGATGACCCCAGGGTGAATAGGCAACTGCCTGCAGAGGGAAAGTTTCAGGGTAAAGAAATCCTCTTCTAAACTTCCTCTTAAAACTCCTTCCCCTTCTCTGCTGTTTCCCTCTTCCTCTGATGTGGGTGGCACAAGCACAGGCATGGAGCAGCAGAGGGCCAAGTTGGGGTGCTCGGGCTGGGGCTTTCCAGGCTCGGTTCTTGGATCACTCCTGCCCTCTCTGTTCCCAGTCCTGGACGGTAGCTCCTCCCTCGTCCACGTTTTTGCTTTCCATGGTTTCAGTCACCCACGGTCAGCCGTGGTTCAAAAGTGTTACAGGGAAAATTTCAGAAATGAGCAATTCATTAGTTCTGAATTGCATGCCATTCTGAGAAGTATGATGAAATCTCACACTGTCCCCCTTTGTCCTGAGCAGGATGTAAATCATCACTTTGTCCCACCTATTAGTAGCCACCTCAGTCATCAGATCGACTGTCCAGGTATGGCACTGCTTGTGCTCAGTAACCCTTATTTTTACTTAAGAATGGCCCTGCAGTGCAAGAGTAGTTTAAACTTTATCTCATGTATGCATGTACAGGAAAAACATAGTACATACAGGGTTTAGTACTATCCGTGGTGTAACGCATCCACCGGGGGGTCTTGAAATGTATCCCCTTCAGCTAATGGGGTAACTACTGTACTAACCATTTGCTTCTTGGTTCACCTTCTGCTCCTCTTCATGCTATCAAAAATACTTGGACATTCTGACTCCTGCTTGTTCTTCCTTATATAGTTCTGTTCTCTCTGACCTCATCCCAGGTACCTTTGCATTTGGGATTTCCACCCATTGCCTCACTGTGCTTGCCTCCTATTCCTTGATAATTGCCCTTCTGGTTCCCAAAGTCTTACAGTAGGGAGGCCCTAGTTTATTTCTGCTTCCACAACCTGGCCAACCTCTTAACTATAACCTCATGAGAGACCTTGAGCTAAAACCACCCCACCAAGCCACTCCCGAATTCCTGATCCACAGACACAATGAGACAACAAGTGTTTGTGTTTTCAAATACTAAATGCAAGGTATTTTGATATATAGCAATAGATAACTAACATGCCCATTTCTTCCCACATCTATTCATTTGGCCCAATAAATAATTATTGAGCTCTGTTGGCTTAATTGCAAAGTCTGTGGCAGGTTGCACAGGACAAGCTTCCATGGATAGAGACAAACAGCCACATCCCAAACTTATGGCCAGACCCAGGCAACTCCCAGCCTTAGCTGCAGAACAGCCCCTGTTTCCAAAGAAGCTGCATGTCATGCAGCCGTGCTAGATAAAGGGGGAACTATCCTATTTTTTAAAACATTTTAGGGAAAAAGATTGTAGAAATTCTTCAAGTGTTGCTTTCAGATCTCATTAGTTCATTTAGGAAATTTGTCTACCTTAAGCAAAGTTCTTTCTGTGAGTTGAATCTCTTTATTTCTATCACTTCTTTAATAAAGACAGGGAATATGTTCGGTATAAAAAACCCTTCACTGACTCTAATTTACCCATCTCAGTGTCTAAGTAGTTAATTTTTAAACAGCACAGATCCCACTGAGCTAAGTACAGCAGACATAAATAATGTATATCCCTGTGTTTCTCATGTGTTTGCCCCTGGCCAAGTGTATGTGTGAGAGATTTAATCAATCCCAATCCAGAGTCAGATGCGACCCAGTGATGCAGTGTTATTACCTTCCTCCAGAACGTAATTTTTTTAAATGCTCAGACCCACTGCCCCAAAATTCTAAGGCATCAGCCTGAAATTCCTGGCATTAGTTGACTCATGCGCCCCCATTGGTACGTTTCTGATGTTTGACTCTTCTTCCTCAGTAGCAGGATGTTATGTGATACTTGTGTAGACCGTGCAACAGCTTTGAATTCTGGAATGCATTATCATGATAGTCAGGATGTATATTTTTAGTTTCACCATTATATTGTAGTCTCAGGCTATCAGGCAGGCAAGGGGAAAATATAGTCTTTAAATCAGCTGTAATTTTTTATTCCAGTAGAAAATAATTTGTTGTGCAAACTATAACTAAATTTGAATTGGAATTATATTCAAACAGAGTCTTCCAGAGCCAGATTTTAAAGCATGTCTAGAATACTTAGATATGCCAATTGTTTATTAAAAGACCTATTGACTACAAGTCACATAAATTAGACTTCCTAAATATAGATATCTTTTCCAAGGGAAATTCCTTAGTCTTTTTGTCACAGAAGCAAAAGTGAATCATTTTTCTTTGCAGATTCACTTTTTGGCTACCCCAAAATGTGTAGTATTTGAATGTTGGAATTATTCCTGAGTGGTCAGACTATTTTTTAGCATAATTTTAGAAACTAGGGACCCAGTAAGAGTGAGAGAAGATAAATGGATCTTTGGCACTAACTTTAGCCCTGTGGCGGAGGATACAATTGTCCAATATGAACATGCTTCTAAAAATAACCGTGGGCAAAACTGCGGCCTTGTGGTAAATTAAAATACCCCCAACTGAAGACAATCAGGCTTCATGTATATTTAGCTTTTTGGGTGGGACATAACCCCAAGTCTGTTGGATGAGACTATTAACCAAGCTCAGGCTTGTCTCATTTGAAGGCAGTTTGTCAAAGGGATTGTAAATCCAAAGAAATAGCATAAGTTCACATTTATTTTTAATTTTCAATTTCTCTACACAGTAGAGTCATTCTTAGGAGGCAAAAAAGCACATTTTATAAATGAGTCAATTCACAGAACAGCTCTGTGCGACAAGTCATGTTGACAGGAAGATGGGTTGAGAAGGGGCAGAGAACGTCCTTCTGCTCTAGGCGTTCGGTGCGTGTTAATTTTGGAGAGAAATTATTTATGTTACCACTGCAAATGTTTAACTTATAAGAACCATGCTCTGGAAGAGGAAAAAGCTGATGGGTAAGCCTTATCCAGCAAAAATATCAGGTCTGAAGTTTATAATAAGCTTTTGTTTTGATAAAAGAGCAAAAATACATCGTTTCAGCATGTGTGTTTTTCTTAACACCAGATGAAGTGTTTTGTTTTGTTTAAAGAGGAGTTATTTAAACTCAGAGGTTAAGAAAAAATTTCACTCTGGAAATGAATTTTGATTAATTTCTTTCATAAGGAGTAGGTAGGGCAAATACTCTGTCCAATGCATTAGATATTATAAGTCACATGTGCTATTTAAATTTAATTTAAAATGAAATAAAATTAAAAGATCAGTTTCTCAATTTCATGTGCCACATCTCAAGTGCTCAGTGGCCACATGTGGCCAGTGGCTATCATATTAAACAGCACAGATATTGAACATTTCTATCATCACAGAAAGTTCTGGATAGCCCTGTTCTATATCTTACTTGGAAAATAGACAAGGATAGATCCCATCTGAAATTTTTACCTACATTCAGCACCAAAGAGAAGATATAGGCAGTTTATGGATAGCCTGGCTGGTGTGGCTCAGTGGATTGAGCACAGGCCTGTGGACAAAAGGGTTGCTGGTTTGATTCCCAGTCAGGGCACATGCCTGGGTTGTGGGCCAGGTCCCCCGTAGGGGGCATATGAGAGGCAACCACATATTGATGTTTCTCTCCCTCTTGCTCTCCCTTCCCTTCTCTCTAAAAATAAATAAATAAATCTTAAAAAAAGAAAATGGCAGAGGTTTTAAAAATAGAGAAGATCCTAAAAATTCTGATACCACATAATGGTATAAAAGTGTCAGGGTGGCCTGCTAAATATTTAACTTCTATTTTAAATTGTATTGTTCTTGGTAGTACTGGTAGTTATTTATTTGTTGCTTTAGCAAAATAAATGCCAGATATTCCTTGGGTTATCCCAGGCAGGAGGACTGATCAGGGAAGCAGAGAAAGTATTTCCCATTAAAAATAATCTGGGCCCTTCTCAAAGGCAAGCAAGCCTTGTTTGCTGGTGAAGGGTTTGGAATGAGCACTCTGGGTCTTAAGAGTCAGCAAAGAGAGGAAGCTGGTCAACCCCTCCCCCAGCATCCTGAATTTCTGAGACTGGAAAGAGGGACAATAGTTGCATATTCTGTGATGGGCTGATCCTCTAATCAGCTCAAGCATAGCACCTCTAGGCAGAAGAATTTAGCTGCCTGGGTACTTAGGTGATGTCCAGGGAACAGAGAAGGCATCTCAGGGCAAGTGAAGCGTCCCACAGATGCGGACCCCTTTGAAAGCATAGGATGGCCTGTGGCAGAAGTTGGTTGAGGATGACTTCCCTCTGGCTGTGGACAGTCAAGTGGACACTCAGGAGGGCCAGTGTTATAGCAAGGAACAATGACCCCAAGGCAAGAGCAAATCTTAAGACACAAAGTTCTTCTCCAGGTAGGAGTGAAATGTGGATGAACTTCTTCATTGGATGGAAAGCCACCACAATTTTAGATGGGAGGTGCTGGGGGAGACCTAAGAATATATTGTAGGATTTCTTTCTTATCTGGCATATAGGGGTTTTAGAAATTTTAATTTACCTTGGGAAAAAGAAATAGACCTGGTATGAGTGGTTTGGTAGTTATTCCATGAAGACATGGGCAGCTGTAATTTTACAGGTCACCCCTGAAGTGTTTATATAAATATCCTATACTTAGAAATATTCCAACTGGCAAGAGACCCAGATAACTGTCAAATAATTGGATATGCCCACCTGCTGAGAAAACTTAATTTAGATATTAAAACAGTAAAGTTAATTTTAATATACTTTTGAGTAACTAATTAAAATTTTAAAGGTATTTAAATTCTATTATGTTATAACTTTATTACAGATTTTCAAACTCAACAAATAGCATATTTGCACAAATGGACTTGTTTGTTTACTAAGTTCTAAATGAAGTTTTTCAGTTCATTTAAGCAGATATGATCTGCATTGCATTTGGTTTCTGTACATAGTTCTATACAGAACAGAATTTGCATGTGTTAAAACTCATGGCAAAATGGTCCTATTTTCAGATGAGTTAACATGTCCTTATAATTGCAGCCCTTATAATTTGTTTTTTATTGACTTAGATTTTGGAAACTAGTTCTGGTAATTTAAAATATTTCTGATTGTCATAAAATGACCATTTAAATGATAATGATCTGAAATATTTGGCTCACTCCAGACACATGGTTGTTTTAGAAATTTATCTCCTTCATTTTATAATTATAAAGTATGTTTATTTTTGTACATAGATTATTAGTGTCACAAATTTATAAACATACCAGTTCAGTATTAATATGCATAGTGGTTCCATGCTTTCTCGATCTCCCACTGTGTTTTCCAATTTCTCTGTTACCTATCCATTATATGCAGCTCTTGGACATTTCCTTGCCCAGTGCCATATAATTGAACATAATTGTTCAATTTGGTTGTTCCCCAGAAGAAATGTTTACTGAAATATGGTTTTAGATGGCATGCACCAGCCCTCACTCAGCGCCCCCTATCCCTGAAGTCTGCTGCTCCCACTTCTAAATCCTGGTTTCAGTTACAGGATATTGATGATGATTAAATGAAAAAAGAGTTGTAGTAATTCTCTTTAGAATAAACTTTTATTCTAAAAGTTTACAAAGGTAAGCATTATCTTAGCTATAGCTACAGAGTCATACAACAATTGATTTTTGTGTAGTTTTGAGAATGACTGACAAGTAAGTTCAAAACTAAAATAAAGAAGGGATGTGAAAAAAGCTTTCACATTTCAGCTGTCTAGTGGGCTGTGTTGAATTACTGAATGGGCTGCGCAAATATGATGTGCATCAAAAAAATGAGCAAGAAAGAAGGAAATAAAGTTAAGTTCAGCTTCAATTAATTTATCTAGAACATTACAATCTGAAAATCTAGGAAAAACTACTTTAATTTCTCTTTAATGTAAACTGTACATATTCTGGCTTAATGTTGTTTTTATTTTTAGCCATATGTTGTTGGGAAACCAGTTTTTTGTTTTATTTTGTTTGATTTTTTTCAGTGCTCAAGGCTGTGCCCAGCGGAGATGGGTTTGCACCAGGTCAGGTGGTCACAGTCAGGCAATAGTGCGTTTCAGGTCAGCTGCCACCAATACACGTCCTCAGCCATGCCAGCCAGGAACTCACATGGGAGAAGTCCCCGATGAAGTAGTGCTAACTACCTTACACATGCCCGTGGGGTTCAGTTCCCTACAGAGTAGCTGTCAGTATCCAGATAAATCCAAGTCTATGGTATCTCCACTGTCACTAGAATTCATAGACTTATCCAGTCTACTACAACGCAGCTCAGCTCTTGGGAGATTTCACCTGCCAAAGTGGACTTCTTTCTGGTTTGCTTGTGAATGAAACCCAACATGTCCTGTGGGGGCCAGGAATCTAGGAAATACTTCCTTCTCTTCCAAAGAAAGTAAATATCACCAGGTCACCCCTTTCCCAACTTGAATTTCTACCTTTGCCAGGGGCACCTTCTTTTCCTACTCTTTTAGCTTTCTGCCTCCACATAGACTCTCTACTAAATGAAATGGGCAGCTCTCTACTGCGGGCTTTTAACACAGAAAATCTGATCAAGATGTTATGTACTGAAAAAAAGATTTGTCTCCCAACAAAAGTTCAAAAATATACAGCTACTTACCAAGTCTTTCAACCTCCAACCCAGATAAAATTCTTCTAGTGAACTAATCCAGAATATTTTCATTTAAACAGATACGAACAATGTCTTAAATAAAACTATTGTGATGCTAGCAAAAAAAACCCCAGCTTTTTAAATCCAAGTAACACTGTTGATGTGAATGACCACTTTTCTCTTGAATTCTGGCTTTAGTTACAGGATCTTTATGATGATATGAGTCTTATACAATGAATGCAGGCCACACTCCAGTTGACTTAATCTGGCAAGATCTTCCTTAAGCATGAGTATGAGTTTGGGCCTGGAGCCAGCAATCAAAAAAGATTGTAAATTTAAATGATTACATCATCTAATGAAGTCTGCTTTTTGGCTAGGACAGAGGCACCTTCTCCAAAATGTACTCAGAGTACATTTAAATCATTCTAGCCGTGTGACCTTGAACAAATTACTTGATCTCTCTGTAGCTTTGTTTTCTTCATCTGTAGAGTAAATAAATTATAACATTTACCTCATAGGTGTAATACACAAGTTAGCATATGGACACTATTTGGATTATCTGTCATGTAAATTTATTTAAGTATTTGCTATTTTTACTATTATTATTTGATGGATAGAGGGAAGCTGAAAAGGTTTACATTTATTCTAAACCCATGGAACTATCTACCTAATACAATTTCCACATAGAGAACACTTTAAGATACATTTTGAATATTTAAGCATTTTCCAAATATCTTAATCACATATAAACCCTTTCTAAAAACAGTTTCTTTTTAAATAAAAAATTTTGGAAATAAATGACTTGTATTTGGAGGCTAAAGGTAGAGATAAAAATGGGAGGGACATACCCTGAAAAATCTTGCCATAAACTTATAATTACTGCTTGGGTCTTAAAAGTTTTATTTTTCATTGACCTGGATAACTATTTAAAGGTAGCCACAGTTAAATACCTATTTTTATTTATTTTTTATTTACTTTAATCTACCTTTGGTGATTTAAAAATCATTTTTAAATACTTTTTAAAATTATGATTCTTCTGGGGAAAAAAATTCTGGTTTAAGAATTTAGCCTTGGCACTTGGAACCTTGGAAGGTTTTTGCCACAATGGAGTGTTGGTACTGGACTGGTTCTCCTATGGTAAAACACTACAAAACCAGGTAAACTGTTTGAAGCAACTATCTTTAGATACAGAACTATAGGCAGTACAGGACTGTTTTCCCTGAGAGAAGAAAACAAGCAAGGTAAACCCTGCAATTACCCAGATTTACTGCATAGAGGCACCTTTCAGGCCATGGAGCAAAGTGAAGCATATTAGTCTCACTGAGCTAAGAAGACATCATCAGAGATTAGGGAGGCTGAAAGAGCTAGAATTCGTGGCACAGAAACTAAGAGGAAAGGGAATTACTCAGACTCTCCATAAAGTTTCCTTGACTGGGCTGGAATTAATCTGTACACGCGTAGGATGGTACTCAGTGAGGCCAGGCAAAGATGACTGTGGAACCATAAACTGAAGAATCACTGGTGCTTCCATAGAACTAGAAGACATTCAAGTGCTGTACATGGGCATGAATGAAAAGACACCCACGAACGACTGGGCATCAATAGATGCCCCAGAAAGGCTCTGCATTGAAAAGAAAGCTAAATTACTGTGACAGTACAGGTTACATGACACATGCCCCACCAACGCTTTGACACAAGCTTCAAAGAGATCAAGGGGATCTGCAATAGATTAACCACTCACAAGAATAAAACAAAACCTTCTTCAAAGAAAGATAACAAAATTCATGCACTCAATATTCACAGCACATGGCATACAACGTGAACAACAGAAAGTCACTGGAACTGTAAGGAAGCACGAAAATGTGACCTAGAATGAAGAGAAAAATCAGTCATTAGAGTCAGACCCAGAAATGACAGAGACAATGAAATTAATAGATGAGGACTTTAAATCAACTATCATGATTATAGCTAAGGATTTTTAAAATATATGTGTATAATGATGAAAGAAATGGACACTATAAAAAAGAGCCAAGTCCAATTTCTAGAACTAAAAATGAAAATATCTGAAATGGAAAATTGACTGGATGGACTTAATTTTTTAGATAATGCAGGAAAAAAGTGTAGGTGCGCTTGCAGACAGTGCGATGGAAGCTACTGAAATAGAAGTAGAGACAGCAAAAGTAATTTAAAAAACAAACCCACAAACCTCAAATATATCAGGCTCAGTAAAATAAGCATATTATATAACATATTATATAACCCCATTATATTTTATATTACATATGAAATATATACTGTATCACCCCATTTTATATTTATATAATCACATTCAAAATGTTAAGAAAAGGCAAATCATGGAGACAGAAAATAGATTAAAGGTGGCTTAGGAAGGGGAAGTGCCTGTAAACGGCAGAAGATTTCTTTTTTGGATGTTGGAAATGTTCTAAAATAAAATTGTGGTAATAGTGCACATCTCTGTGAATCTACAAAATCATATGATTAAATTATATACTTTGAGTGAATTTTGTAGTATGTAAATTACAACACAAGTTATTTTTTAAAACAAATAACTAGACACACACCCTTGCTGATCTGGCTAGCTTGGTTGGAGTGTCACCTCCTACACCAAAAGTTTGGAGGTTTGCTTGTCAGTCAGGGCACATGCCTAAGCTGTGTGTTCAATCCCCAGTTTGGTGTATATGAGAGGCAGCCAATAGATGTTTCTCTCTCTCTCTCTACCCCCTTTGCCTCTCTCTTAAAAATCAGTAAACATATTTGAAAATAATAACAAAGACACATTGTCAAAAGAACAATATCAAATTGTCCACCATATGTGTAATTCATCTTAGAAAAGGGAGGAATCAGAAAAAATTTTTAAATGCTTTATTGAGGTATGATTGACTTACAAAAAAGTGTATATAATTAATATATACAACTTATGAGTTTAAAGATAAATTCCATCTATAAAACCTTTATTATAATCTATGCCATAAATGTATTCATCCCTTATTTTTTTAAATGGTTGAAGCTTTCTAGATTTAATTAAAAATATTGACACAGAACTTTAAAGTGCTCAACATACTCCAGGCAGAAAAACCAAGACAAAGACATATTATGATCACATTGTTGAAAAAATTATTATAAAGAAAAATTCTTAAAATTAGCTACAGAGATAAGACTCATTACATACAGGGCTGTGAAGGTAAGAATATAACTGACTTTTCCAAAGAAACTATGCAAGCCAGAAGAAAATAGAAAGCCACTTTATTATTATTAATCCTCATCTTAGGACATTTTTCATTGCTTTTTAGTAAGAGAGAAAAGGAGGGAAGGAGTGGGGGGGGAGAGAGAGAGAGAGAGAGAGGGAGAGAGAGAGAGAGAGAAACATTGATGTGAGAGAAAAACATTGATCTGTTGCCTTCTCATATGCCCTGACTGAGGATCAAACCTGCAACCTAGGTATGTGCCCTGACCAGGAAGCGAACCCATAACCTTTCGGTCCATATGGCAACAGTCCAACCAACTGGGCCACACTGGCCAGGGCTGGAAAGCCATTTTTTAAATTCCAAAAGAAAATGAAATCTGTTATTCTAGAAATTTATACTCAGCAAAAATGTCATTCAAAATGAAAACAAAATGAAAATATCTTCACAAAAACAAACCCAAAAGAATTTCTTATCAACAAATTTTACTATAAAACAATTTAAAAGAAGTTATTCAGGCTGAAGGAAAATAATTATAAATAAAAATTCAAATATACACAAAATAAAAAGAATGCAATATAATATGTGGTTAATATGTGGGGCAATATAAAATAAATTTGCCATTTAATTATGTAAAAGGTAATTATTTTTCTAAACAAAAACAATAAGAATAATTGTGAAATTATCACATTTTTGGAAAGAAAGTTAACAAGGAATTAATTAATAAGACAAAAAGAATGGGAAGGGAAATGGGAAGTAAATTGTCATATCATACATGAAATGGTTTAATATTATATGAAGATGAGCTGCGATAAATAAATATGTATAATATAAACTTTAGAGCAATTGCTGACAAAAGAGGAATAAAGAGGTAAGCGAATAAGCCAATATAGAAGGATATAATAGAATAAGTGAAATTCTAAGAAAATTCAGCATATAAAAAGGTATAGAATACAGGGGGAAAAGAAAGAAAAATGAGACAAAACAAATTGAAAGATGTTAGTATTAAACCAGCATGTGCTAGAGCTGACTGATGCAATTTCATGGAAATATATCATGTATCTGTTTTCCAGCCCTCCATCTCATGATATCGTGTTGGCAGTTTGAAATCAGAATCAGTAGAGATATTCACACAATGGCAATTGGCAAATGCTAAAAGTTAGGACATTTTTATTTATTTACCATCACACCACTTATTGCAATGATATCAAAAGTTTCATGAAATGTAAAAGGAATAAACACTGTAATTAAAGGGGAGAGAATGACTTTTGGATATAATACATAGCTATACCTAATCTGCATAAAACACACTTTAAGTATAAAGGTAGAAATAGGTTATAAGTAAAAGAAAAAAGGGCTCTATTCAACACTGTTCTGGTGATCCTAGCCAGGGCAATTAAACAAGGAAAAGAAATGAAAGGCATCCTGATTGAAAAGGAAGAATTAAAACTCTCTCTCTTAACAGATGATATAGCTTTGTATATAGAAAATCTAAGAAATCTTCCCAAATACTGTTAGTAGTAATAAGTTCAACAAGGTTAAAGGATAGAAAATCAATATACAAAATTTATGTGTATTGTTTATTTTACATATTAGCAATGAACAATCCAAAATCAAATTAGGAAAAAAATTCTATTGATGATAACATTAAAAAGAATAAAATATTTAACAAAATGTATAAGATTTGCACACTAAAAACTACAAAATATTGTTAAAAGAAATTAAAGAAGACCTAACTAAATAAAAAGATATCTCATATTCATGTATCAGAAGAGTTAATAGTGTTAAGATGACAATACTTCCCAACATCATCTACAAATTCAGTGTAATCTCTATCACAATCCCAGTTGTCAAATATCCTGAAATTCATATGGAAGAACAGGGAACCAGATTAGAAAAAACACATCTTTAGAAAGAACAAAGTTGAAGGACTTGCATCTCCTGATTTCAAACCTTATGTCAAAGCAATAGTAATTAAGACACTGTGGTATTAGAATAAGTATCAAAAACAGATAAATCAATGTATGAGAATTGAAAATCAAGAAATAAAACTTTACATTGATAGTAAATTGATTTTGACAAGGAAACCAAGATGATTTATTGGGAAAATTTTTTCAAGAGGTACTTACTAGGGAAGTACCTCTTCCCTAGTAAGATGTACTAGGGAAAATGGATAATTAGATATAAAATAATGAAGTTAAACTCCTACCTCATACTATCCAAAAAAACCCCTCAAAATTGATGATAAATCTAATGTTATTCAGCCATAAGAAAGAAGTAAGTATTGATAAATGGTACAACATGAATCAACCTTGATAACATGCTGAATGACAGAATCAGTCACAGTAGGCCACATGTTGCACGATTCCAATTGTATGAGATATCTAGAAAAACAAATCCATAAAGACCGAAGGTTGGTCAGCGGTTGTCAGGGGCTGGGTGGGAGGGCAGTGACTGTTCATGGGTACGGGCTTTCTTTCTCAGGTGGTAAAAATGTTCTAACATTAATATTGGTGCTGGTTTCACAACTCTGAATATATCTAAGAAGCTCTGACACATTTGAAAGGGGTTAATTTTACAGAATGTGAATTATAGTTCAATAAGCCTATTATTAAAAAGTGGGAAAATATATTATGAGAACCCTGATTATAGGAACATGGAAATAGCTCTATTAATATCAAAGCAATCTTTAGTACAAAAATGTATTGCCAAAAATATAGACTTATTTTACATATGGAATAGAACATCAATTCCTCTAGAAGACATAATCCTAAATATGAATGTACCTCATAAGGGAACTCTAAAACACATAAACCAAAATGATAGAACTAAAATTTATAATTGGTTATTTCAATTCCTCTCCCCATAACTGATAAATAAGTAGACAGGAATCATTAAGAATAAAAAAGACTTAACCACACTACTAAACAGTTTTACCCAATTGGTATTTATAGAACACTCCACCTAACAAACAAATACACATTCTTTTGAAATGCACATGGGCCACTTACCAAAATAAGTCATATGATGGGACATAGAATACATTGCAATACATTTTAAAGGATTTGAGTCCTTTAAATTAAAGTTCACAGTGTTTCAGTTACACTGGAATTTCAGTTACAATGGAATTAGAAATTAATTACTAATTAAAATAGCAAAATAGCAATTACTAATTAAAATAGCAAATACTTGGAAATGAAAGTACATATTCTAAATAATCATAAGTCAAAAAATCACATAGGAAATTATAAAATATTTTTACCAAGTGATAACAAAAACAATATCAAAAATCATGGGATTAGTAATGACCAGAAGATAAGGTATAGTTGTAAATGCTTAGAAAATAAGAAAGAGCTTTTATTGCAAACAAAGACTTTACCTTAAGAAGCTATAAAAATAGGAGCAAATTAAGCTCAAGAAAGAGAAAATAAAGAAGAAATTTGTGAAAAAGAAATAGGGCAAACAACATAGAAAAATAAATTAAATTAAAAGATGGTTCTTTGAAAGGGGAATAAGAAAATTTGAATATGTTTATTAGTTTATGTATAAACAATGGGTATTAGTTTATGTATAAACAATAGATATAAAGTACTTTCATCATTAAAAACTGACAAAAATAAAAGGTTAAAGAAGAGAAAACAAAGATTAAAGGAATATGCAGATAGAGATGGGTTTGTATTTTTGTTCTAATATAGAGTATGTATGTGTGTATCTGTGTGTGTGCATTAATATTATTAGGAATATATCATTATTGTCAGGCTTATCATTATTTATATGTAGTTACCGCCAGGTTTCTCACCATCAGATGAAAAACTCCTTGAGAACATGGCCAATTCAGGCCTGGGGCTGGGAGAGAACAAGGGACACCTGGAACATTGTATTAGTTTGTTATTGCTACACAACAAATCACCACATACCTAGCAGCTGAAAGTACACCTGTTTGTCCGGTTTATTATCTCACCACCTCTGTAGGTCAAGAGTCCAGGTTCAGCCCAAATGGACCTCTGCTTAGGTCTCACTAGGTTGTAATCAAAGGGTTGGCCAGGCTACTTTCTCATCTGGAGCTCAAAATCCTCTTCTAAGCTCCTGGAGGTGGTTGGAAGAGTTCAGTTCCTTAAGATTGTAGGACTGGAAGCCCTGTTTTTCTTTCTGGCTGTCAGCTGAGGTTGCTCTCAGCTCCTGGAGGCCAGCCTCAGGCTAGTCCTCTGCATTCTTTTATAAAAAAAGTGAATGTACAAAACTAAGCAAAGCACAAATGGATTTAACAGAGGGAACACAGACCATTGTTTGTCATTTTTAATTGTTTGATCTCAATAAGAACAATGGATACGAAGAGAACAGGAAAGCGGGAGACTGGAAACTATATAGAAAAATACAATTTCTTACTCAACGTATCATTGACAATGTTGGCAAGCAGTCATTTTTTGCTGTCAAAAATGTAAGTAGAAGAGCTCTCTCAGGAAAGGGGAAGGCAATATTACTAAGTCTCATCTGTCAATCAATATTTGCTTATTTATAGAGAAATGTGTAGAAGAAAGGATTTCAAGTAAAAAATTGTATTTGTAATAAAATTAAAAAACCAGGAATTTGGGGATATTCTACTTCTATGTTTTCCTTAAGAGATTTCATTTAATAAGTTATAATTAGATTTTTGGCTTTAAAAGAAAATCTCACAGACATATAAAGGCATCACTGAATGGGTTCCTTCCCCTTGAAGAGAGCTCAAACGGCAGACGGCAGGTTGTCTGAGTCTTGTTTTCTTTTTATGAAAAAGAGACAAGTACCAAGAAGCTGATATTATCATTTTATTGAAAGAAAATCAAGAAATATCAGGTCTTATTACTGTGACAAAGGCTTTTATAATAGATACCAGAAACTTACATATGAATAACTGGAGAAACAGCAAAACCTTCACGACATAACTACACCTAACACCTCCATCGTACTGCACGCTGGCAGGGGATGTTTATGTTACTGACGGTCCATGAGATTCTGGGGATCAAAAACAAATAAAACAAAACAAAACAGAACAAAAAAACCCAGTAGAGATAATGAGAATAAGCTCCAGAACTATTTTAACATAAAACATGTTTTTTCTCATCTTTTGAACTTCTGTTATTCATTTCTCACAGACTATCCATTTGTTTATTCTTTCAATTCAGATATTACATGGAATTCACTGAAACATAATTATTATTTGTTGAACTTGGCTTCTTAAAGTGAAATGCAATGCTTTCATAAATGAACATGTGGAACCCTCGACTGTCCTGCAATGAGAGCATAACAAGTTATCTAAACACATGAATGTGTAGAAGGAAAAGCCAAAAGATATTACATGTATTTTTTTGCTAATTAGAAAACTGAAAACAACAGAGCACACAGAATTCACTTATGTTTTGATTAAGTATAACACTGTGGATCAACACTATGCCACTCTAATACAAACTGCCTTGCATGCAGAAAGGAGGCAATAAATCAGGGGTCCGCAACCTCTGGGCCATGGACTGATACCCATCCAGGCCTGTTAGGAACTGGGTTGCACAGCAGGGGGTGAGCCTGATTGTAACACACTAGAATCATCCCAAAACCAGACTCCACCCCTAGTCCATGGAAAAACTCTCTTCCACGAAACCAGTCCCTGGTGCCAAAAAGGTTGAGGACCACTGCTGTAAATAACTGTAGCATTAGGTTGATTAAGAGTTATAGCTACCCGAACTTTAATCCTGATTAAAAAGCAAATATGCCAATACTATAATTCTCTTCTCCAAAAACAATAGTAAATTTTAACTGATGGAAACTTAGTCAGGAAAGCTAATACCTATCACATTTTACATTTAAATTGGTTCTATTTAGGATGGTTATGACCAATATTTCTTAATAATGATAAAATATTTCATAGAAAGTGTGAGATCTTTCAGAGACCTGGCAAATAGAAAAGAGATGCTGCAGATGCCTTGGGCTCACAAAATATCATGGTAAGATGTTGAGGACCGAAGGAACAAATCAAGCTCGACTCAACAAAGGAAGCTTCCATAACAACGTTACAGATGAGTGTCTACCAAACAGGACCATGTTCCACTCAGACTCCTTCCACAGTCAGTCCATCACCCTAAATTCCATAATGAATAATGGGGGGATGGGAAGGCTCGTGATGCCTGGTTTTCCAAGGACTCTAAACAGCTTTCTAGAACATACTGACTCAAAGCCCTGGCAATAAGGCCATTCCAACCATTTCAAACACCCAAGGGCCCCCTGGTTTTACATGAAAACTTAACTATTAGAGGAGACGGATGTGTTAACAATCCCCCAGGGATTCTGAAAATCTTTCATTGGAGCGAAGAATAGATTTTCTTTTTTTTAATCATTTACTTATTGATTTGAGTAAAAGAGAGGATGAGAATATCAATTTGTTGTTTCTCTTTTTTTATGTATTCATTGGATGATTCTTGACCACAGACCAATCCCACAACCTTGGAGTATCAGGATGACCCTCTAGCCAACTGAGCTAACCAGCCAGGACAAAAAATAGATTTTCAAGTTTTCTGCTTGTAAACATGGTTTTCTCCCATTCTGATTTAACACTAGGCCTGGAATAGGATTCTTTCCTAGTAATTATTATTTAAATTAATTTAATCATTTTAAGGGGTTGTTTTTTGTTTTTTTTTTGGGGGGGAGGTTTGTTTTTTTTGTTTGTTTGTTTTGTTTTTTGTTTTTTTTTTGCTTTTTATGTTTTACTCAGTGTCAAAAATCTGGACCCTAACGGCCCCCTTAGGAAAGTCCTGACAAAAGCTGCCTGCCCCAGGACCACAGAGGAAGCCCTAAGAACCTTCCCTGTCCCTGGTTGGTGGTGATTCAGAGACACCCTGAGGAATTGTCCTTTTTCATGCTGTAACCTCATTGGAGCAGCACTCTCTGATTACTTCCAGTCTTTTCTGGTCACTGAAGTGAGGCGGATACCTGGAAGAGTACTCCATCCATCAGTCATAATTAGCTTCCTAGCACCAAGACAGAGGAGTGAGTATGTAGAAATCCAGTTTGGTGTATGTCTGCTTATACTCTCTAA
The DNA here is from genome assembly GCA_004027475.1 of Anoura caudifer. Lineage (NCBI taxonomy): Eukaryota > Metazoa > Chordata > Mammalia > Chiroptera > Phyllostomidae > Anoura > Anoura caudifer. The sequence goes on along the minus strand of PVKU01001692.1, from coordinate 215,183 downwards.
ACCAAAATTTTAAAACACAAGATTTTCTAAATACTCACTTGAAAATTGTTTGTATCACTCTTAGGTAAATCTCTGTAGGTCTTCAAAGAATCAGATATACTCACAAATACCTTGTAAGGTTTCTTTATCACTTTGTGTGTTTAATGCAAATCAAGAAAAGTTTTTATCTGGGCCAATAAGAACAGCACATTTAGAAGGTGGAGATGATTCGAAAAACAACAAATTCAAAGGAAGGGGAGTTCAGGGCCAAACAAGTTCAAAGACATCCTGGGGAGGGCACTGGGATTTTTAAAGTGCCTGGATGGGGAGAAGGAGCCTGCCAGCCCCAGTCCCACTGTACCCAGCTCCTACCTTTCCCTCCCCCATTCTCTGTGTGCAGAGGGAGGCTGGCTGTTAACTGGACTTCCCAGGCTCCTTGTGGCTGCTGTTGACAGCTGGGTTTAACTGCTAGGAGGCAGTGGAAGAGCTTAGAGGACTGAAGTGGGCAGAGGCCAAGCTCTTCCTCTCCTTCACCCTCTGCCTTGAGTAGGTTTCTTCTAGTAGCCAATGGGGGGATTCCAGGCAGTCAGGCCCCGTGCAAATCCAGTTTCCCTCAGGCGACCATGCGTCCTGCCCTCATAGCACCACTTCCTTCCTCTGTTCCTCCAACCTGCACATGGTAGAGGCTTCTCGCTGTTGCTAATCTCCAGGGTGCTCTAATGTCCCCATGTTGGCCTCTCAGCCTTTTTATTTCTGTGGATAATCAGTCCTCTGCATTAAAGACTCTCTAAATATTCAGGTGGCTTCTGATTCCAGGTTCCACTTTACCTGAAACACTGTGTGGTTTCCTACCGCAACAAACAAAGATGTTAGTTGTTTTACGCAGTCTGAGGTATTCCACACGATAGACTGTAAGGCTACAGGGCTTTGCAGAGGTGCATCAGAGCCCATCAGCTCCTCTGGGAAATACAGGGGGCAACTGGGGCCCATGATTCCACAGCCAGGTTTTCTCTAGTTGGGGCCAGAACGGAGTATGTGGAGCCCACGGCTATTCTGAAGGATTTTGTCCCATCAAGCTGAATGTCTGTTGTTCAGCACCTATTTATAGGTGGGATAAAACATCCCGTGAATAAAAGACAGAGGATGGTGGCAGTACTGAGTCTCCTTTCTCTCTTCCCAAGCATTTGGCCCTGGACCAGACTCACCTATTCCACTCTGTGAAACAAAATACCTGTAGCCAAACCACTATTCTTCCTTGGAAAGTACGGCTAGTAATCAACTAACCCTTGTATGCTTATAAACATACAAGTCCTTTGGGAGTTTCATCTCAAGCCTTAGGTTTTGAAGGATAGCAGAATATGCCATGCCAAAATATGCCATGTTGGCATAAGGATTATTTTGACTTGAAAGCAACTGAGAAGAATTAGATACAAGAAAAATGTTCTCTACTCTTTCTATTTGCATAAAATCAAGACATGAATTTATTAAGGCATCCCCACTTCCCTCTTTACCAGGAAGGATAAAAATTAATCAACGGAGACAATGCTAGACCTTTATGAGCCCAGAGATGAGGCAACAGAGGAAACTCTGGAAGAAACTTTAATAACTAGCCCTCATCTCCCATTAGTTCTCCCATATACTAGTCCTCCCACGATTTGCAGCTCTAGAAACTCGGTCTTTTTCCTTTATTCTCTCACTTCTCTAAAAATGTATTGTTCTTTTTAAAATGCCATGTAAGCCCGTGTTCTAACCACCCATTTGAGTTATTCATCACTAAGTGTTCCCATGTGTGTAAACATGTTAATAAACTTTTTTTCTCTTGTCAATGTCTTTTGTTAATCTAGTTTATGGAGCCTCCATCAGAGAACCCAAGACAGGTAGAAGGAAAAGATTATTTTTTCTCTGTTATAATTTCTTAACAAAGTATTCCTTTCAAACGCATACAATACTGTGCTTGAAAGGAGGTCTTGATCAATGCATTTCCTCCACGTGACCGTATTTGCAGTGATGATTTGGCCTCTGAGCTGCATTCCATTATTGATCCCAATTCTTTACCCTTTCCTGTCACTATACCTCTACCATGGCCTCAATGTTGGTGGACTATCTTCCCTACTCTTGACTTTGAACTCACCAAATAACTCGTTATGATCAGTGGGCAGAAGTGATTGTGCTCGTTCTAAGCCTAGGCCTTACAAGACTGTCAATCTTTCTGCATTTCCTCTTGCATCTCTACCTTCACCTGCTAACCCATTGGCCCAAAGGGAATGAGAAACAAGCAGAGCACAATTGCCTCACCAGTGGATTCACAGACTTAAAAGCAAATCCAGCCAAAATTAATGGAATCTTTAAACTTGTCCAGCATAGATAAGCCTGTCTCCAACCAGCCTACAGACACAAAGTGAAAGAAAATAACTGTCACTTTTAGCCACTAAGTTTTGAGGTTGACTGGTGTAGAGCGGAAGCTGGCCACAATGACCTCCCTGTACATTTGCAGCCAAACCCCTGCCCAGCTCAGTCACCCATTAATCCGGCTTATAGAAATTTAAACGTATTGCTCCCCCTTGTTAATTTCTAATGGTGTTGCTTGTCTATTGTTTCGTTGTGGCCACCAGAATATAAGTACATCTAAAAAGAAAAATTACAATTTAGCACATGAGTTCTTAAATCTACAGAAATTTTCTTTCTAAAGCTTTTCATTAGAAAAAAATATAACCTAAAGTCTATTATTTTTTAATATACACACACACACATACACAGATTTACATCCTACTGAGTATACTTTTCCTTCAAATACTGTTGGCCAATATGCAACTTAACAACCACAAATGTTGAAAATATTTAGAGAGGACCTGTTGAGATTGAACTTAAAATATATAGAGGTATATCTATAAATATATAAGCTATCACTCATTAGTTTCTGTGGTGAAGTAGTATTAATCCAGAGTAAGAGGAGAGGGGCAAAGGCAGACTGCTTTAGTAGGAAGAGAAGAAATTTGGATTCATGTAACAGATGAGAAAACGAGGGACAATACTGATCAGAAGAAAAATGTCTTAGGTTAATGATAACTACATAAATGTATTTGCTTACAGGGTTTATAAGCACATGATGATGTGATTATGTATGTTTAGGCATATTATGTATTATGTGGCAATAGAAACAGAATGTACAAATCAGCACATTTATGAGAACATGTCTTGGTCAATAAGATGTATGAAGACATCGGCAGAATAAAGAGGAGGCAACCGCTTGTTTACAATCCTGTAACCACAAAAATGAGACACAGTTGGATTTCATCAAATTGGAGTGAAGGGTGCAGCTAAAACTTAACTATTTAAGCACCATGTCTAATTCTGTCCCAACAATTTAGTTAAAAATTTGTTTCAACTGAAAACCCAAACTAACAGTCACTTAAGAGAGAAATGAACATTTCTTTCTTATAGAGCACTGGAAACACAGTCCAGTGCAAGGCCCTCCACTGTGACTGGGCTCCTTCCACTTACGCCTCTGTGTGTGGCCTTAATTTTATTGTACCCTGTGGTGGTAACTCTTTCTGAGCCACCAAACAGGGATGGCATGAAAGGGACACTGTCACCGTAGGAAACATCCAAACCTGTAGAGAATTTTTATGAGTTTATTTGAGCCAAACTGATGACAGTTGCTGGGAAGCAAAATCTCAGCAGATTGAGAAAATGGTTTGAAGAATGGCAGTTTTCACCTTATTTCATACATTTAGAATCAAAGGAGAAGACTTAAGGTGATTACGTGAAATCCACTGGTGATAGGTTAGTGAGGCCAGAGAAAGCAAAGTGGAAAAATCCCTGGGATTGGATAAAAAGTAAAACGGATAGACACAAACTTCTTTTACATTGGTGGGTATAGAATAGTTAACATTGACAGCTCAGAGAAATGGTATGCAGGAGAACAAGATGACAAGGAAGGATCTAGTCTCCTAGTCTCCTGCCCTGAGGGGTCCGGAAAAAGGGAATTTTTCTGATATTCCAAAGCTATGTTACCTTAGATGCAGACAGACAGTCTCAGTTAAGGTAAAGGTTGACCCTGTCAAGGAAGATGCTGGTCTAGGACAGGACTATAGACCATGATTCACTTTTAGTTAGGAAGTTTTAATTTCAGACTATCCTTTGTGGTTACTTTAGGTGTTGGAGTTTTTAAGGCTGCCATTCAGACCTCCCCTAAACTTGTCAGATTTAGTATGTGGCCCCTTTTCTTCCACAAGACAGAGAGTGTTTTGGAATTGTCTCTTAAGGAAGCTTCCTGGAAGGGGCTATGCTATATTTCCTCCTAAATCTCATTGACTACGTGACTCAATTTAGCAGAACACCAGGCTCCAAAATGTTCTATTTGTTCCCAACTGCCATGGACTCAGCCAAATAAGTTATTTTTGTGGAAGGAGAGAAGACATCCTAAAGGACCCCTGGGGCATGGATGAACGTTCCCTTTAGAATTACTGAGAAGATTCCACCACAGTCGATTAGAGGGCTTTTCTCATTTTTGTATGAACATCAAAACAGGCATGTGTGGATTGTGTTGGTGCTACTTGGTGGCAAGGCAACTGGTGACAGAATTTTGGTGAAAGGTAGGGACAGGTGAGATGAGAGGGGGTGGACTATGTCAAGAAATAGGGGCCTTCTGGGTTAGTTTTCTCAATGGCATCCTGGGCATGTTACCTGACTGTTAATACAGTGGTATTTGAGGTCCAGCCTGCAGACCAGTAGCAGCAGCCTCACCGGAAAGTTTGTCAGAATGTAAATCCTGGGTGCTCTACCCTAACCGAATGAAGCAGAATTTCTGGAGGGAGTGTGAGGGTGGGGTGGGCACAGGAATTGGTTTTAATAAGCACTCCCAGTGATTTTTAAATGCTAAAAATAAAAGCACTGAATAGCAGATGTAACTAAACCAGGTGTTTTTGCATGTGACTTGTTTCCCTTCTACTGTCACTATCTTTGCATAAAAAAAAGATGAAATGGAACTGGATACAGAAGTCAGCATTAGTGAAATAAAAATGGAGTATTCATATATTTATGAAAATAAGAATATATCCTCCCTATTCTCTCATGTAGAGTAGAATTTCTGTATTTATAACCATGAATATATATATACACACACACATAGGAATATATATAGAATTATTAACTGGTATTATGCTTGATGTAGAAAAGAGACACATTTAATGCAGTCAGTTTTTGCTATTATTTAATATTGTCTTTTCAGAGTTAACCAATGCAATTAATCCTCAAATTAAAATGAATAAAATAAATACTGGAAAGAACATTATAAATTTATTATTATTTATAGATATGATTGTCCTTTTAGGGAAATAAACTTGCTTGAAGAAATCACATGAAAAACTAGCACTATAAATATGCCAATTTTCCATAGTCTAACCTAGTAGTTAATATTAAATTAAGACTTCAAGGCAATTTTTAGGAAAAATAAACTATTCTAATGTTCAACTATTAGCAAGACTAGCTATGAAAATTCTGATAAAATAATTGGGACCTTGAGTTTATATGCACAAAGAAGAGAAGGAAATGAAAACATTGTCATAGTTACACCAGAATAGGAGTGCAAAATGGCAGAACAAAATGAAAAAATATGAAATCAGGTACATAAATAAAATAACTTAGTGTATGATAAGGAGACTTCGAAGATAGTGGGGAAAAAAGGGACTGGTCAATAAATTAAATTCATACTTTGAAACTTTTTATATGCTTTGACCCAGTGATAGGTGTATGAATGAGTATCCCAAATATTTATAGACATATATTTTTAGTACAGGAAAATGATACAGGCAATTTATAAGGAGAAAAGTATAGTTTACTAAATTCATGGCAATGGGATAATTGATTATATAGCAAAATAAAATCAAATTCCTACCTCCTTATCTAGCAAAAAAGAATATTCTAAAAAGATGAAAATATTAACATGTTTAAGGGATAGAAATGCAAATTAAAATGAAAATGTGATACTTTCTTAAACTTATCAGCTAGAAGCTTTGAAATCACACCATATTGGTGAAGGTGTAAGGGATACAGGCACTCTTAAATATTGCTTGTGAGTATATGAATTAGCATGATCCCTTTAGAAAACCATTTGTCAATATCCATGAAAGTTAAAAACACTCATCCTTACAGTATGAGTGTATGAGTTTGACTTACAGTATCAGTCAGAGTTCTCCAGTGAAACAGAACCAATAGGATATGTGTATGAAGAGATTTATTTTAAGGAATTGGTGCACATGATTGCAGGGGCTGGCAAATTCAAATACGTAGGGTAAGCCAATAGGCTGGAAACTCGGGCAAGAGTTAATGCTGTAGTTGTGAGGCAGAATTACTCCTTGTTTGGGAAAACCTGTTTTTTTCCTGATTTAATGAGGCTCACCCACATTTACTTGAAGCCAACTGAATGTAGATGTTAACCATATTGACAATATAGATTAGTGTAGGAATACTGGCCAGGTGATATATAAAAAAAAAATACTCACTAAACTCACTTCTAAGATTTTAAAGATATACATGTGCATGTAAAGTTTTACATATACACATGCATATATATAAAACAATTGCAGCATTTTTTAGAAAAGACCAGGAATACTTGGGGCTTCCAGCCAAGATGGAGATGTACATAGATACACTTCACCTCGTCACACATCCAAAAGAAGGATCACAACCAATTTTAAAACAGAAACAACCAGAACTGCCAGATAATTGAACTGTATGGAAGTCTGACAACCAAGGAATTAAAGAAGAAACATTTATCCAGACTGGTAGGAGGGGCAGAGATAAGCAGCTGGGGCAGAGAGGATGTGCAGTGAGGCAGCTGGCTGACCAGGCAGGTGAGGCAGTGGCTGGCAGACTGGGCAGTCCTGCATTCATTTAAGGATAAAAGTCAGGAGGAACAACGTGGGAGTGAGCAATCCCAGCCTAGGACAGACCACGCAAACCAGGGTTCTAGCACCAGGGAAATAAAGCTTCATAACCTCTGGCTATAAGAACCTGTGGGGTTGCAGCAGTGGAAGAAACTGTCAGTCTCTCAGGAGAGTCTGAGCGGCCCACAGGGTCCTAAAACATACAGAAGCCCACCCACTTGAGGAATCGGCACTAGGTCAGTAACTGGAAGGGCGCCAATTGCTTGCAGGAAGCGGGGGAAAAGCAGGGTGAGATCAGAGCAAGTGTTCCCTCTCTGACTCCTCCCCCACATATAGCACCACAACACAGCAACAATGGTTCCCCTGCCCTGGTGAATACCTAAGGCTTTGCCCCTTACAATTTAACAGGTGCACACAGACAAAGAAATATGGCCCAAGTGAAAGAACAGATAAAAACTCCAGAAAAAATACAACTAAGAACGAAGAGGTAGCCAACCTACCAGATGCAGAGTTCAAAACACTGGTAATCAGGATGCTCAGAGAAATCACTAAGTACTGTCATAAAATAAAGGAAGAAGTGAAGGCTATACAAAGTGAAATAAAGAAAAATATACAAGGAACCAACAATGAAGAGAAGGAAATCTGGATTCAAATCAACAATTTGGAACAAAAGGAAGACATAAACATTCAATCAGAACAGAATGAAGAAACAAGAACTCAAAAAAATGAGGAGAGGCTTAGGAACTTCTGGGACAACTTTAAATGTACCAACTTCTGAATCATAGAGCTGCCAGAAGGAGAAGAGGAAGAGCAAGAAATTGAAAACTTATTTGAAAAACTAACAAAGGAAAACTTCCCCAGTCTGGAGAAGAAAACAGACATGCAAGTCCAGGAAGCTCAGAGAGTCCCAAACAAGTTGGACCCAAAGAGGGCCAGACCAAGACACATAATAATTAAAATGCCAAAGGTCAAAGAGAAAAAATCTTAAAAGCAGCAAGAGAAAAGAAGACAGTTACCTACAAAGGAGCTCCCATAAGACTATCAGCTGATTTCTCAAAAGAAAACTTGCAGGCAAGAAGGGGCTGGAAAGAAGTTTTCAAAGTCATGAAAAGCAAGGACTTATATCCAAGGTTACTCTATCCAGCAAAGCTATCATTTAGAATGGAAGAGCAGACAAAGTGCTTCCCAGATAAGTTCAAGTTAAAGGAGTTCATCATCACCAAGTCTTTATTATATAAAATGTTAAGAGGGCTTATCTAAGAAAAAGAAGATCAAAACTATGAAGAGTAAAATGACAACAAACAACTTTCAACAACTGAACCTAAAACAAACTAAAAAAACTAGAATAGGAACAGAATCATTGAAATGGAGATCACATGGAGGGTTATCAGCAGGGAAAGGGAAGGGGGAGAATGGACAAAAAGGTACAGGGAATAAGAAGCATACTTGGTAGGTACAAAACAGACAGGGGGATGTTAAGAATAGTATAGGAAATGTTTTTATCATCTTCTTTTTCTTACATAAGTCCCTTTAACATTTCACACAATAAAGGCTTGGCAATGATAAACTCCTTTAACTTTGCATTGTCTGGGAAGCACTTAATCTGCCCTTCCATTCTAAATTACAGCTTTGCTGGTTAGAGCACTCTTGGGTATAAGTCCTTGCTTGTACACAGTCACTCAGTAAGTTTCCAACAGAGCTAGTGGAAGTGGGCAAGGACTCTTCAGTTCTGGTGAATCTGGCTCACATTGTTTCTATAGCATTCCATTGGCCAAACCAAGTCACAGGACCATCCCAGAGACCAGAGGTAAAAGAACAAAAAAAGAGAGACTCCACCTGTTAATGGAGAGAGCTGAGAAGTTACAACATGAAGGGGGTTGGATACAGGCAGGGAAATAATCTGTGGTCATTTTTGTTATTATGCCATTAATGCTATTATACTATAGACAAATAATATAGTGAATGTTAAGGATATGAATAGTATGTAAAGATCTTTTATAACAATTATTCATCATGGTAAAGTTCATCCACAACTTGCTATTCTTTTTAGATTTGGAAAACCTTAGTCATAAAAAGTTTAATGGGCTTGATTAATTTTAGCAAAAAAAGAATGTGGGAAGCAAATATAAGTACTTAAAATCAGACAAAAACAACAGGCAGGGTCCACTTCATTGTCAATCTTTACAGTTTGTATTAAATTTGTGCCAGCTTGCTTTTACCTAATCATGAGAAATTTTATTCATGAGAAAATTTAGTTGATTTGAGTTTACATGCACAACACATTTACACCCATGCACTCACACACATTCCTGCACAAATCTTCCTTCTAAAAAATAGATCTTTTTTATGTGCCTCTTTGAACTCCAGCCAGTTGAAAGCTTACTGGTGTTAGCATAGAGGTGCTATAGAACTTCTATCCAGTACCTTTTCTGAAGAAAGTCCAGAAAACTATGTGGGTATACACTAGTAGAAAATATATTTGTATGGACAGATTTGTACATGATTAAAGATTCTGAATTTTAAAATCCAGAATATATCATGGAGAGCACCTCCATTCTTACTTTTATACAGATAACTATGTCCCTGAAGTGAAGTAATTTAAAAAGCCTAATGCTGGTAATTTTTAAATTCAGGTAAGAATTTCACAGACTACCTGTAGTAGGTATGGTGGGTTGGTATCTAACATCTGTCCTATCTTTCTGTACTGTTGAGGATGGAAAACTAATTATAGTTATACTTGCAGAATAGAGAGTCAAATTCTCTTGCAGTTAGGGTGCTGGATGTGATTTTTGGATGACCAATCAGATGCTCTTACCACTGTTAAACGTTGCCTATGCTTCTGCTGCATTTTTTCCTCCATTGATAGAAAAAAAAAAAAACAATGATAAGAGACATTTGCTTTTTCTGTGGGAATATTAACTAAAATCTCACTGTTGAAAAATCATTACCTGGTGTGTTTTTTAAAAAAGACTTTATTCATTTAATTTTTTTGAGAGATGGGAAGGGATGGAGAAAGAGAGGGAGAGAAACATCAATGTGTGGTTGCCCCCTGCATGCCTCCTGCTGGGGACCTGGCCCACAACCTAGGCATGTGCCCTGACTGGAAATTGAACCAGCAACCCTTTGCTTCCAGTCCAGGGCTCAGTCCACTGAACCACACCAGTCAGGGCTCATTCCCTGGTTTCTTAAGAGAAGGTGTGGCCTGTCTGCATCAGTTGTGGCACAATTGGGGAGCCAGCAGCAGTAATGACACTTCTGCACCACGGCAGGTACCTCCATCTGGTTGGTTTCCTGAATGCTGTATCTTCCTGGTCTTTAAGTTTTATTAACCAAGGAGATTAAAATGTAGCTCTGGAACTGGAGGATCTCTTGCTGTGAAAGATTCAGCAGCTCCTCAATGCCTGTATTAGTTTTCTAGGGCTGCTCCAACAAAATACAACAAATTGGTACTTTAAAAACAATAAAAATTTAACTTTTAATGATTCTAGTTTCTAGAAGTTTGAAATCAAGGCATCATAGAGCCATGCTCTTTCTAAGGCTACGGGGGTCAATTGTCTCGCATCACTCGAGTCTTTGTCTCCAGCTTCCCAAGCTTTTGTTTCATGTGTCTGTGTCTCTTCTGTTTTCTTTTAAGGAAACCAGTCACTGGATTAAAAGCCCACTCTAATCTACTTCAACCTCATCTTACCTTGATTAAGTCTGCAAGATCCTATTTCCAAATAAGGTCACATTTACGGGTTTCAGGAAGGCGTGAATTGGGCTGAAGCGGGGTGTGGGGGTGTGGGGGTGGAGGGTATAATATTCAACCCGGTACAGTGTCCAAATACCACAATATAGCTATTGAAATCTTTTCTGAAAGGTCAAGGCAGACTCAATCCCCTTATTCCTCCCCTAAATCTGAAAATCTTTTAACGTCCTGTAATATATATATTTTTAACTAGCCAGAATGGATTCTATTCTTTGCAAATGAACTCTGACAATGTGTCTTTATACATTATTTTTCCCTAAGTGTTCAACTTAAGGGATTAAGCTTTTATCATAGGTATTGCTAAAAGAAAATGCCTCCTAATTTGAAACGTAAGTCTTTCATAACCAGTACTTTTGAAATTTCAAGAGTTTTGTTTTTAATTGCTGCTTCTGGGCCTACCAATAAAGTCCTCCTTAGATCCATTTGAGAGGAAGAGAGCCAGCGTTTATTGAGATTCTACTACATGCCAAAGACTTTATTGGATAATTTGGCAGTAGAATTTGTTATCTGAATTTAACAGAAAAGAAAACTGAGACCCAACTTTAAGAGAAATAACTTTAACAATATTTTGTAGCTAATATGTGGGCATGTAATTAATTAAGCAATAATGTTCTTTCTATTACTCTATTGTTATGTGGAGTACTTTATTGTAGGGGGGAGGGTAGTTAAAGGATTTTAAGCATCCAATTGATAGATCAACATGGTATAAATGATGTAATTATCCAGCAATGAAACCAATTTAAAATAAGAAGTCATAAGTCTAAGGAAGAATTGTTCCCTTCCAATAAGTCAAAGTGGGAGCTCCTAGTGATTTCACTCATTGCCCCAGGCGGACTCAGTCTCTTTTGTTGGAATTGACATTACAACTGGAGTCACACTTGTTGGTGAGTTTTCTTTTCCTTTGGGGTTGCTCAGGTTGCTTTTTTCCTAGTGAGAGTGGCTCTGATTTTAAAGACCAGGCACAAGTTGCTCAAGGCAAAGTGTAGCGAATAAAATGGATGGTCACACACTGATTGGTGCAGCACCCCATCCCACAGATGTGTTAGAATTTCTTCATAAAAACCCTGCCCATCTGTTTGAGCTTGTAGATTAATTCTGCATGGACAATACCACTGGTATTGAAGAAACAAATTAATATTGTCTTCATTTGTGACTGGGGCAGGCATACTTTCTTAGATCTTTGGTTTCTGGAAGTTTTGCATTTGAGATTTTGGCATCCTCTTTTCAGGTTTTACTGGAAATATCAAATTTCCTCAAGTTTCTATTGTCTTCAAAAAAGCATTACTTTGTCCAGCTATTCCTGAAAGGTCAGAATAAATGTCCAGTCTTCTGTGTGTCTGTTCATCCCCCCAAAATGCATGGCAGAGTCTTCATAGTACCTTTGCTTTTGCTCAAATTTTCTTATGAAAAACCATGAAATGGCTTCATGGCTTTTAAATACAGAAAAACAGATGCTCTGCATTCCTCCAAACAAGAAAAACAAAGTTAAGGCTACAGTTACACTTTTTTCACCTAATTGATGAACAAAGATCAAAAAGTTTAGTAATCGCAGTATACGGCAGAAGAAGCCTTCACCGATGTTAACAGGAGTGTAAATTAGTATAACCCCTATGGTAAGTAACTCGTCAATATCCTTCTAAGTTAAAAATGCACATACTCTTTGACCCAGCAATTCTACTCGCAGGAACTTTCCCAGAGGTATATTTGGACACATGTGATATCATGTATGTATATATTATTCACTGTGACTGTGTTTATAACAGCAAAATAGTCCATCAGTAAAGGTCTGGTTAAATTGGTCATGGCACATCTATGCAATGGACTACTTATTTGCTCTTAGGAAGAATAATTATTGAATATTCTATATCTTGCTTTGAAAGGTGGTTAAACTATGTATTTGAGTCTCAAAATGTGTCAAATTGTATCTGTGCATCTTAGTAAATGCAAATTATACCTTAATTTTTTTTTAAAAGAAACATGGTCAGCATAAGAGTTAGGTTAAAAAAAAAGAAAAATTAAGACTCCCTGATATCCTTTCTAAGACATTTATTAAGTGAAAAAAATTGGGGCCCTGGACCAGTGTGTATGTTATCATTAGCATGGAAACAATATGTGAATACAGTTGCAAATACGTAAGTATCTCTTGAAGGAGGCAAGGGCAGGGCAATCATAGTTGATTCTAGCAAAGAGAACAACATGGGTGGAAGATAAGGGCAGGAGGGAGATTTAATTTTCACTCTACTCTCTTTTCAACTTTAAATTTTTTAACTTGTACATGCAATATGTATTCAAAAGGAAAATAATTTTTTAAATGAAACTCTTCTGCAATCTACATTTGTAATCAGCCACGATTGCCATAGTTAATTGCTTATTTGAAAGAACATGTCTCTGATTCTGTCACTAGACACAGGAACCCTTTGTACTGGACTGCTACTTTCCACTTCACAATAAGCATTCTTGCTATTGTGCCAATAAAAAGTTTTGACATAATATTACCTCCATAAGATCTTTCTTTTAGTATGGCAACTATCTCACCTGCTGAATTAAATCTGTATAATATCTATGGAAATTACAAAATGAGCCACACATTTTCATGAGGGAGGATAGAGTAATACCCAGCACGCAGCTGGCTGAGTCCGTGACCAGCCTGTGGCAGCCCCGCCACAGGAGCACGGAATGGTAAGGCTGCTGCGATTCTCAACAGTCACGTATTATGTGCATTAAACGGCTTCAAAATAACACCAAAAATCATAATTTTCATTTTTTCCAAACTTTTTCTTTTATGTTTTAGTGTGATTTTTAAAGATTTAAATAAATAAAATGGAAAAAAAATTCTTGGGCTATTTATTAAAATGTTTCAAAGCTGTTTAATATTATCTGGCTTTTTCTTGTCTCTTGAATTGCTTATATATACACCTCTGTCCTTTGTATCTGAGGGACAATTGATTTCAAGATTATTCACTACTTGACTGAATTAACTACTCCATTCAGTTAATGAACCAAGAAATACTGTTATATAGACTTCACTTGCTTTAGCAACCAAACTAATAAATTATTTATATTGATAATTTGAACTAAGAATTCCTTTAGCATTTTTAAAACACAGATTTATACAATGGCCATTGTTCACAGAGTGTTGTCAAGGGCATAAAGAGAGTTTAGACACTAATATTAACAATATTTGGATGGAGGAATACAGGTACATGTGGAATATCTGTCTCCAAACTCAAAATTGCCCAGAACAGGCACTTTAACAGGGAACACTCTGCCCCGTCCTTGGTGCGCGTTTCCTGGCTATCGGTACCACCTTACCTCCTGGTCTGAGAGAGGGCGCGTTCAGGGCGGTATGGCTGTAGACTCATCTTCTGGTTTTAAATACCACTAAGCTGCATAGCACATCAGCAGTCAGTTTCAATTAAAATTACATTTTAATTTAATATAATACAATCTTGTTTAAAAGTTTTAATGTAACGGTAGCAAATATGCCTTTGTCGAGGGGTAGAGGAATATAGTGCAGTGTAATTTTCAGGCTTTAGGGTTGAACAGAGCAAATTTGGATCTTGACTCTGCTACAGATAAACTGTGATTAGGGTTCGGTTTCCATTGTTGAACCGCTGTGGCCTTCGGTTACTCCCCCTGTAAAAGTGCGATCTCCATCACCAGATTAGATGAAGATCACTGACAACGCACCTAAAATGCTCCCTGCAGCAAGCTGTAGCTGTTGTAACTGCTGTAAAAGGAAATGCTTTGCTTTGTAGATGTCCCTGAAACTTATCCTAAAGCAATAAATTGAGGTCCAACATTATCTTTGCCTTGAGGGTTCAAATTCCATTTATTCCCTCATGATTCATTCACATGCAGGATTCCGAAAGAGAAAGTCACACAGTGCCTCCTTTGTGTCAAAGAAATAATCTCTGAATATGAAGAAAAAGCCTAATTTTGTGTATAAACCTGATTAATTTATGGTAAGAGCATTCTTTCAAGACTGGTCATTTTTGAACCTTTCATATATTAACAAGGTCTGAAGTTTCAGGTGCTTTCAATTGCCCTTCCCCTTCATGTACTCTTCTCTTCCAGCTTCAGGGGTCTCTCCACCAAACCCTAGCACCAGAGAATCGTTAAAACTGGACCCTTCGGCCCAATAATTTGAATGTTCTAGTTTTGGAGTCTTTGAGGCAAAGCTATGATCTTACTTACTTGACCAGTCTATCTCTCTATCCCTGAGGGACAAAGTATTTATCTACGAGTCTGTCCCTATCAGCCATTAAGCTCCTCCGAGAGCAGCGGCGTGTCCCATGCATCTTTCCACGGCTCCACAGTGCCCTGCAGAAAGCTGGCCCGTGGTAGGCATGCAGTTAGTTCTTTAAAAATAATTCAATACATAGTATTTTATTCTGTTTTTGATGACATTGTTTTTAAAAAATAATTACTATTTCAACAGTTATTTCAATTTTCTTTTTTCAAAAAGACTGAGTCCTTATTAATGGGTATTTTGCCTTCATTGTCATTTGTTATGACTACTTCGGGAAAGCCAACAGTGACCATTGAGCGTTTGCAGGTTGTCTCCTCGCTGGGAGCCCCTTGACCTGGGTGCTTTTCTAGTTGTTGTGGCTTTCCCGTGTCACGGTGATGATCTCAGCACCATCACAGTTATTTTCGACTCTGGCTGCACATCAGAATAATCTAGATGCCCAGTTTCTATTTGTAGGTTATGGTTTAGTAGAATATAGGTGGTGCCCAGGCATGAGGAATTTTAACAAGCTGCACAGGTGATTCCGATGCTCAACCAGGCGGAAAAATGCCTGGATCACCTGCGCTTTGCTTTGGGGATGACCGGATGCTGTTCTCCCTGGTCTGACCTGAGCGTGGGCTCTGTGCCTTTGAAACACGCTGAGCGAAGGCTGCAAAGTGGCGATGCACCGGTCTGACGGGGACCACAGAGGTTTGGCCTACGCGGTATTGCTGTTCTGTAATTGCGAAATGTTTCAAACATACAGAGCAGTAGGAACAGTGATGTAATAAGAACTGATGAACCTATCAACCAGTCTCCCAAATATTATTTTGGTGTACTTAATACAGATTTTTATTAAAGTAATAAAACATTAGAAGCCCTTTGAATGTCTTTCCCCTGTCTCTCCTCTCCAGGGGTAATGACTACCATGAATTTGGAGTTTATCATTCTGACCCATGTTTCACTAAATATGTATTTATTCAAAGACTGTGCTTAGTGCTTTCTTGTTTTTAAACATTATGTATATGGTATGTGATTCTGTGCAGTGTTTTATAAGGTTGGGCCAATCTTTAAAAACTGAAAAATTTCACGTAAAATCAGATTTTTTGGCTTCTCTGGAAACAGCAGAAGATCTGGCAACATTCGGCTAGCTCTCTGGCGCGGCAGCGTGCAGTGCTGGGCTGGCGCTGTTCCGTGTGCCGCGGCCCCGCAGCTCCTGCTGTGGGGACATATGCACTTGCACCTGGACGGTGTCTCCTTTGATGCGGTTTAGTCCCTGATTCTGAACTTCCTTCCATTTTAATTCTTTTCTTTCTTCAAGGCCATTTCTGCTGTGCTCTCCTAATTGCTTAACATCAAAGGTGTTTACCTCTCAATGTATCCCTAGCTGCCTCTAATATCCACCCCTCCTGTTCCAGACTGTCTTTTGTCTGGTCTTCATTTGAATTTTCTTGCCATTTTCTGTCATTTCGCTTAGGATTCCTGACTTTAGCACCAGAAAAACATGTGTTTTTTTTTGTTTTGTTTTGTTTTAGAATTTGCCAGTCAGTGGTAAAAGAATTTATTTATTGTGGTCAGCGAATGAACCAATCATAGCGCATTTATTTCTGTGACCTCTGCTTTTGGCTATTCTCCCTATTTTAAGTGTTGTTCACATGTTTTGGTAACTTTGGGGGGCAGCTGGGGTGTTTGAAAACTGGACATAGTCTTTTATTTTCCTACAGCATATGGCAAAGTGCCATGCAATTTTTAGTCCCTAAAATAGATTTACTGAATGAAAGAATATTAATAAGTTGAATTATAAGTGTTTTATTACGCACTCCTTCTTACAAGCTGGAGCTGCCTCCGGCCCTCCTTTGTTTTTCAGAATGCATGTAACGAGATAAAGATCTGGGTCTGGCAGAGAGGCCTGGAAGGCAGAGGTGGAAGAGTGTTCAGGCTTGGTGGAAGGGCTTTTTAATAGAGGGGAAGAAAGAAGCTTTGAGACATTCTTGGTGTTTGGAAAAATCTGAAGGTGAAAGAGCTGAACACCATATTCTCAGAAAGGGCTACTTTGTGTACTGAGTGGGATCGTATTGGTGGCTCTTCGATGGAGACAGGACTGAAGAACTGAATGGCTTCTAATTTTCTACCTGGGACAGGACTACCAGGTTTTTGACGGATTACACCATAAGCGAAATATGTGTGCCGCTCAGATTTCCGGTAGTGCCTTTGGATGTTTTAGCCAAGGACCAGCCTTGCTAAATGCAGAGGTCTTCCCACTACGGGGAGAGAAAGCAGGGCTCCTAGTGAGAACTCTCTCACCGGGAGTCAAATTATGGTCTGAATCCTCTGAGATTAATGAAGAGGCATTAACCATCACCAGAGCAATTTTGTCTATAATATAAAATGTAATAGAAAGTCAATGTCAAGATATGATTGGGAATAAATGAAAACACATGTCTAGAAGTTATGATTCATGTAAGTTTAATTCCTTACATCACATGCTATGGATTTAAGATACAGGGTCTTTTTACCAATTCAGCTTAAAATAAACTTAAGCCTCTCTTTTCATTTATGATTGGGAAATAGGCACTAATGAGAACTTAGCACTAAATTGTGTTAAACCTAGTAAAATCAAATCACACCAGCTCTGGACTTCAGAAACTCAGTAGCATCAGCTGTGTCCATGAAAAGCACATGACCTCTCCATCAGTATGCTAAGTGTAAGGTGGGGTGGCCTTCAAAGTTGGAAAGGTTCATATACTCTCGAATACATTTTTCAGATGGACATTTGCCATCTCTGCCAATAATTCATTCACATATTTACTCTGCTATGTTTTTTTTAAATTTAAAAGAACACAAACAACAAGTTGTAGAGTCAAGTTCAGGGCTTTGGTAGACTGGTGGTTCCAAAACGGTGGCTAATTTCCATTAGTGCTCACTGCTAAAATCGGTCTAAATAAAATGCACTCAGCCAAAGAACAAATCCTGTAATCCCACTGCATTAGTTCCCTAGGGCTGCTGTAACAAAGTATGTACCACGAACTGCGTGGCTTATAACAATGGAAATTTATTCTCTCACAGTCTGGAGGCTAGAAGTCCAAGATCAAGGTGTTGGCAGAGGTAGTAGTACCTCCTGAAGGGTCTGAGGGAGAATCTGTTCCATGCCTCTCTCCCAGCATCTGGTTGCTGCCAGCAACCTTTGGCATTCATTGACTTGTAAATATGTCACTCTAATCTCTGTTTCTCTTGCAGTCACATGGCATTCTCCCTATGTGTATTGGTGCCTATGGGTCCAATTTTTTTCTCTTATAAAAATACCAGAAATGAAATGCAGTCCAGCTTCATCCAGTATGACCTAATCTTAACTTAATTGCATTTGCCAAGACTCTACTTGCAAATAAGTTCTCATTCACAAATATCAGGGTTTAGGACTCAATAAATCTTTTTGGGGGGGATACAATTTAACCTCTAATACCCACCTTCCCCTGAGCCCACCACCTGTGAGTCCCTCCCAGTCATAAATTCTGGAGCCACCACTGTGCCACCACCACAGGGCATGCTGTGGGTCAAGTGTACTGCACACACCAGCTTGCTTCATCCTTATGGCAATCCATTCATCCTGGGATAACTGTCCCTATGGTAAGGAAACAGAGTCTCAGAGAGCTTAAACTGACACCTAGCAAGTACAGAGCAAATATTTAAATGCAGCTATCACCGATGTATACCCATACTTTTCCTACTAGGCCTGGCCATCACCCTAACTCAAAAACAAAATGAAACAAACAAACAAAAGCCCACATCATATTCTTGTCTTTGGAAGCAATCATTTAAATCAAATTCAGCTCTTTAAACAACTTTCCCCCAAAACAAAATTACTAAAACAGTCAGTAGGAGAGAGCTGGAGATGGAAAACATCATCATAGATTTTCTTTAGACCTGGTCTTTCCCACCATGTAAGGGCAGTGTCTTTAAAGTAAATTTCATGTTAGCCATGGGAGAAAGACCATCTGCCAGTCAAAGAGCCTCCCTTCCTTCAATAGATGAATTTATAAAATATTTTATGAGTTGTACTTATGCATATCTCCTTTTTAATGCACTGGGGTAATTTGACATTTATTTATTCATTTATTTTTAAAAGAATTCTTCTTTAAATTGATTGTAGAGAGAGACAGGAAGGGACAGGAAGAGAGAAAGAGAGAGAGGGAAAGACAGAGACAGAGAGAAACATGGATTTCATGTTCTGCTTATTTATGTATTCATTGGTTGATTCTTGTATGTGCCCTGACTGGGGATCAAACCCACAACCTCGGTGTATTGGCACAAGGCTCTAATCAACTGAGCTGCCTGGCCAGGGCCCAATTCGACTTTTAAAGGAATCTCATCTGTCATCAAGTTCCATTTCTCTGTCCTTTAAATAATTCTTAAATCTACCCCCTCGTCACTATCCTCAATATCATGGCTTCATTCCCATTCACATTTCTCTAACTTGACTACTGCTTTGGCTTCCAAATAGGTCTCTTCATCTCCACTTTTCTCCCATCTCATCCACCCTTGACATTGCTGATTCATTCTGATGCTTGAAAGCATGTTTTTATACATTTAAAAAGTGTTCTATTCATTGAATCAACATTTACTGGATATATTCTGTGCCAAATGTTATTCCAGGCAGTGGGATGCAGCAGTGAAGCAAAGGAACAAAAATCCCTGTCCTCAGGTAGCTTATATTCTGTACAGGTCATGGTTGCCATTGTTATATATCTTTCTCCTGTATTTTTTGCTACAAACCTTGGCAGATAAGAATAATGATAACGATAATGCCATTGATGAGGGTTCTCATCTTACTGAACATTTACAGTATATCAGCCATTACACTAAGCTGTTTACATATAAATTATGTTGTAACCACTTATTTGCAAGTTATTATGAGGCTAATTTTGTGAAGGAGGAAATTGAGACTTAGAGAGTGAAGACCAAAATCAGAGAAAAAAAAAAATGTTGGAGGCACAATTTAAATCTGACACTTTCTTTTTTTAAGGACTTGGCCCCTATTCTACACATCTTCTGTTAGATGTTCCAAGTGTTTCATGAGGTGAAAACACTTTTCCTCTAAGCTCTCAAGTTTCATGACTGGAGACTTGCAAATTCAACCAACAAAAGACATTAGCAAGAGGAGAAAAGGTTTATTTGCTGATGCAATGCGCATACACAAGGGAGTACTCAATGATGAATAATTCAAAGGGTGATTAGAATGGGGGCCTATAGACCATTTTTAAGAAGGGTGATAAATTGTGGAGAAGTGACTAGACAAAGGAAGAAGAGGTTCGGGCTCCCAGGCAGGATAAATTATGGGAAGGTGACTAGGAAATATATGGGGGAAACTAATGATAGATATGGATTGTTCATGCAGATTCACCTCACTGCCATCTCTAGTGATAAAACTCATTCTCATCTTCCTGCTATTGAGGGGGGCACCATTACCAATAGAAATTTCCTATATAAATGGAAATTTACACCCTACTTTTAGGCAATAGGGGGAGGGCAGAGAGCTCTTCCTGTGGCTGTCATTTTTCTTTTTTTTAAATGAACAAGCTTTTAATACAGCTCATGTATGTATTGTAAACTGTAAAAGATCTAGAAAATGAGAGCTTCAAGCTTGTTAAAAAAAAAAACAAACAAAAAAAAAACAGCCATTGAGCTTGATTGCAAATTCAAGTATAAAGAACAAAACCAAAACATGGGCCATGGCAAGTCCATGGCATCCACATCCTGTGTCCTTCATGTGGAGCAGCAGCCTCACTCAGCGGATATGATGCTGATCTGCTTTGAGGACACCAGCAGTGCGTCCAGCCCAGGGGTAGGCTGGGAGTCGCACCCGGGGCCTGTCATCACTTAGGTATTCCCAAACTGAGCAGGCTGTGTAAGACCAAGAACCAAAAAAAAGAAAAACAAACAATAAAACAGCAAGCACCAGCTGGCATGAAGCAATCACTGCCCACGGTAGCGCCTCACACCTTGGTCTAAGGCTGGCGAATTCTGTAGTGCCCTCATGTACTGCGACCTGCCCCTCCCTTCCTGGAACACCTCACAGGCAAGTCACTGGAAATATTCTGGAAGATCAGCATATTCATTTCCATAAGAGACAACATAAATCCCTTTGTCCTCCATGTCTTTTCGAAGATTCTTGAACTCATCTGCATCTCCTTTCCGACCCAGCATGAAATATCAGATTTCGGCTTGATGGTCTCTGCAAAACGGCTTGGGGAGTGGGATCATCCATAGTCCAGCCACAACCCAGAATAAATGACTTGTTTTCATAGAGTTTTTGAATCTCTCTCAGAACTTCAGAATTCCTGAACATATTCTCACACCCAGCTGGATGAAGGACACGCCGCTAGTGTTGGTGTAGATCTCATGGCTGTGCAACACGCTCAGCTTCTACTTCTCTTACGTCCATTCTAGGACCTTTTCTTCATCAGTCAAGCCAAGGGATTCAAGCTGTTTTCCCTAATCTGCTGAATACAGTTCCAGGAGAGTACTGAGACTTTTAGTCAATACCAGGGCTCCATTTCTATCAGGTGGAGGACTGAAGTACCTCTTTTCCAGAGTCTTCCATCTTTGACACAAAGCCTTGGAATGCTGCCTATATACACGGTCCTTGAACCTTATGGCTTCAACAGTACTGTTATGAGTAGAGAGTTTCTGAAAAAGGTCCCGGGCAACGTGAATGGGATTCTTGGGTTGACAGAGACCTCTCTGAAAATTGTCATGGTCCTCATGTGTTAGGAGTGCAGAATCAATGCCTTCTGGGATCTTGGAGCTGGAACCTGAGGTGTAACCATAGCACTAATGACTATTCCAATCACCAGCACGAGTAAGCCAGGCTTCTTACATGTTAGGCTTGGGTGCAGCATCCTTTTGGCTATGATGCATCACAGAAGAATCCCAAAATGATGTGGATCTGTAGGAGCCATTGAGTTTCCAGGTCCATTCCAAACACCAGCGTGCTCTCTGTTGTTTGTTAATTGCCTTTAACTCAAAGTAATCCTTATGCCAAAGTGGCATATTCTGGGGTGACACAATCTGATCCCCTTCAGGATTTATAAATAAATACCTGAACACTATTTAAACTCTTTGTAAAGCAAATAATAACTGCAATGATCTGTTTATAAAATGACAATGTTGTATATTCAGTTTACCCAAAGCAGTGCTTTGCTCTCAGAGGACACTTGGCAATGTCTGGAAATGCATTTGATAGTCATGACTGAGAAAGAGGGTGTTACCGGCATCTGGTGGGTAGAAGCCAGGGAACAGACCTCTACCACACAAACTCAAGAATTATCTGGCACTAAATAATGAGAGTGCTAAAGTTGGGGAACGCTGAGGCAACTGTAAACACAACACAGTTTTGACTCATATTTTTTTTCTCTCTTTTAAAGTCTGACTGAATGTATACTTTATCTATTGAAAGAAATCTCGCTTATATTTTAAAGGTTTCCTCCTCTGACATCTTTTAGTAATGGCTTTTCCCTGAATTCACTGCGTATCAGTTGAATACAATTTAAATACAGATATTTCCACATTTTAAGTATCATTTCACTCAATTGTTTATGAAAACATTAACTTAAAGTTCTACCTTGACACTTTCATGTAACTTAAAAATATAACTCATATTCTGTTCTTCATATATAAAAAATGATGCCAAAGGCTGCTGAGAGTAGACATTCTTCTTTAAACTGATTCACTGGTAGTAGTGAGAGGTCTACACTGAGTCACCAATTCTTGCAAGTCATCATCTGAGTAGCCATTCGGAAAGTGATCGGCTAGGTACAAATATCTGGTATGTGGCTGTGGAACAGTTATTCTTTGTGGGAAATGAAGTGATCTGTGTTTGATCAAATCTTTTTGACCTTAACAACATTATGTTTTCCTATGATGTTCCAAGAACTTTCCTGGCCTTCACAGTCCCACTTCATGGTTTGAAAGTAAAAATTTAAATTCATATGACAAAATGAAATAACTCATATGACTCCACTCTAGGAAGACACCCCAATTAAAAAATGGGCAAAGGACCTAAACAGACACTTCTCCAAGGAGGACATACAGGGGGACCAGAGACATGAATGGATGCTCAGCATCACTAGCCATCAGAAGATGCAAATTAAAAACACAATGAGATACCACTTCACACCAGTCAGAATGGCTGTCAGAAACAAATCAACAAACAAAAAGTGCTGGAGAGAATGTGGAGAAAAGGGAACCCTAGTGCACTGTTGGTGGGAATGCAGATTGGTGCAGCCACTGTGGAAAACAGTATGGAATTTCCTCAGAAAACTAAAAATGGAACTGTCTTTTGACCTGGCAATTACACTGCTGGGATTATACCCTAAGAACCCTGAAACACCAATTCAAAAGAACCTACACACCCCAGTGTTCATAGCAGCACAATTTACAATAGCCAAGTGCTAGAAGCAACCTAAGTGCCCATCAGTAAATGAGTGGATCAAAAAACTATAGTACTTTTATACAATAGACTACTACGCAGCAGAAAGGAAGAAGGAGCTCCTACCCTTTGCGACAGCATGGATGGAACTGGAGAGCATTGTGCTAAGTGAAATAAGCCAGGCTGTGAAAAACAAATACCATATAATCTCACCTATAAGTGTAACTTAATCAATGAAACAAACAAGCAAGCAAAATATAACCAGAGACATTGAAATTAAGAACAAACTAATAGTAACCAGAGGGGAGGTGGGAGGGGCTAATGAGGGGGAAAAGGGGAAGGGTCATCAAGGAACATGTATAAAGGACACACGTACAAAGCCAAAGTGGGAAGGATCCAAGGTAGGAGGTAGGATGGCCCGGATGCAGGGGAGTTGTGTGTGTGTGGGGGGAAATGGAGACAACTGTACTTGAACAATAATAAGAAAAATGAGAAGAAAAAAGAAAACAAAAAAAAATCATATGACGAAATGGAAGTCATATTCACCTAATCATTTTTCTTTCCCCTTAAAAACAGTTCTTAGAAGTTCTTTGGGGTGGGGAGCAGCACTTGAAAAGGTGAGCAGGTGTAGAAAGTGCCCTTGTTTTCTATTCCTCTCCACTTAAAGCATCAGAAGTCCAGAATTTATTGGTTTGTGAAGTTGTGTGTCTCTTGACGGAGATTAAAATCAATACAGTTTTAAACACCCATGCATAAAAAGTACACTTTCTTAATTTAGCATAGATTTCTGCTCATAGACCAGAGAGTACCATAGCTGCTTTGTGCTAACTGTTCCATAATGCTGAGATCAACTCATTTTCAGTCTCCCAATGTTTTGATTAGACATATAAGATTTCTCCTAATGAATTTGAGTTTCCTCTGAATTATTTTTTAAAGGCGATTTTTGTGCATAAATGTAGGAGACAAAGTATCACAATGAAAAAAATTATGTTCATTATTCTTATTTATTCAGTGGTCATCACCATGAAAACTATGTAAGATAATTTTGGTCAGATGACCAATATGAGCATTGGTTCACTGAATCTCTTCAGCTTAAGACAAGAATGGTGTAATCTTGGTCAGCTCAACCAACAGAACACAGAGATCATTCAGAGTTAAATATGACACCTACAATTAGGAAGACCTATGGTTATACCATAACAATTTTTAAGGGGTGAGGTAATTTGGGGAGAGTTGAAAAAGCAGAAATTAATTAAAAGTTTTCAATGCAGTTTATTTGTGCCGCAGGACATTCTTTGACACCCAGAATGCTCTGTAAAAGAAACCTCTGGTACCTGTTGTCCTATTGGGTTAATGTGGCATGTAATTAATGGTATAGAAATAAAGTGTCCAAATCTCTCTTACTTTTCATATTCTAACTTCACAGGCCCTTCTATCAACTCCCTGGGATCCACGTGGCTTGGAACAAACGAAAAAAGCCTGTGAAGCAGCCAGGGGCCTAAGGAATTATGTTTCACTAAGAAAAGGTAGAAGGGTGGCGATTAGATTAGGCAAGGTGGGAAAGTGATATTGGCAGGTAAAGCACTGGAAAGTTACAACTTGGGTTATTTTTTAACTGGCGTCCTACAAACCGCCAGCGTGTAGGTATCTCACTCTCTAACTTGTAAATGAACTTCAGGTTCTCTTTAGTTCGAGAGGCTGCTGAATCTGAGAACCTTGTGGCGGTTCAACGACCCGCCTTCGGGGTTCCCTGGGGGCATCTTCTGGAGAGCCCGATTGTCTGGGGTGAAGACACAAGGAAAGCACGTAGTCTAGGGAGTGCGGGCCACCAGCCCCCAAATCAAACACAAACTGGCCTTGCTCCCTTTGGGTGGAAACTTCCCCCGGCCTCAAGCAGAGCTGAAGGGGGTGGCTGGGCGGCGGTTCCCCTTGCGGAGGCAGAGAACCACGCACACGAGATACAGAGCGCGACGAGCGCCGCCGCCTCCTCCCCTCCCCGCCTCCACTGCCTCCTCCCTCCACTCGGCCCGGCCTCCCTAGATCCCTCCCCTAGTTGCTGGCTTCGGCGGCAGCGGCGGCCGCAGGCGGGGAGGGCGTGCGCCAGTGGAGAGGTGTCGGCAGCGAGGAAAGGGAAGTTTCAAGTGGAAGGTCGTCTGTCCACCGGCGCGTCCTCCTGCTCTCCTACGGCAGCATCATGGCGGAGCTGAGCGGTTCGCCCGTGCACGTCCAGCCCGTGGCTCAGCAGGCGGCTCCGGTGACAGCGGCGACAGCGGTCCCGGCGGCCGCGACACCAGTGCCGGCCCCAGCAGTGCCCGTGGTCTCGGCCCCGGTGACACAGGCCGTCGGCTGGCCCATCTGCCGGGACGCCTACGAGCTGCAGGAGGTTATCGGTTAGTGCAGCGGGTGCGGCAGGGCCGTGGCCACTGAGGCCGGGTGGGAGGCGCGGCTGGGGGTTGAGGGGACGCGGGATGCCGGGCTAGCCTGCATGCACGCCTGGGAGGCAGAGCAGCTGGCTTCGGGGCCTACCGGCTTCAATATATATATTTTTAATTTATTTGTTCGTCTGTGAGCACTGGTAGGTACTGCAGGAGGTGGCGCGGCGGATGTGACTCGCACTGCAGACAAGCCGCATGCTGCAAACTTTTATCTCCTAGAACGCCAGGGCGGAGGAGCAGGGGACACGGCAACGCCGCCGCATCTCCCTCCACCCGCGCGCCGGGGCCGCAGTCCGTGGCCAGTGGCCACGCGGGTAGGCAGCTGCGGGAGGGGTGGGGTTGCGGGGGCGCCGCCCTGGGCTTCCAGCGACCGGCCTCGCGTCCCGGGGGACCGTGTGGGTGCAGCCGCTCCGCTGCTTTCCAAGCTCCGCGCCTTTGCCTCTAGTCAGCAGCCTCTCGCCGTGGGTAACCAAGCTACGTAGAAGTCGCGGAGGCCCATGTTCTTACTTGAGGCCGGTAGGATGCTGGCCTCCCTCCCTGTCAGCCACTGCTCCAAGTGTGCCGTGCAACCCGGCTCTCCGCGCCGCCCGGGTACCCGCCTCTCTTGGTGCCGGGGCGCGCCGCCTGCTGCCCAGCCAGGCAGCCAGGGGAAAGCAGGCGCCCTGGCCTCCTGCCCTACACCGGGCAGATGCTTTCCTCTGGTACAGGGCTGAGCGGCAAGGGTGAAACCCGAAGCTCTTGGTGTTCTGCTCCCTTCCTTCGGTGCCTTTTAGTCGGCTAACAAATACTACCGTATCTTACATTTTAAAAACCTGGCAAAGTCGACCAGCAAGAAGCCGGAGTTACTTTCCTTGGGCCAAGCACGTGAAGGGCCAAGAATTTGTGTTGACCCTTAGAAGCTTCCCTATTGGATCATCCCATTTGAGAGGCTTGTTAATCCCAGTTACGGAAGCACCCTCAATTTCTAATCTCACTGGCGCTGGAATGGGAATGTTGCTTTCCCATAATTTGATAGTTAAGTACGGTAATGAAAAAGGGATTCAGAATATTTATCTTAAATACTTTTTTTGCTTTTCATTAAAAATGTTCTCCAACCCCCTCTTTAAAAAAGGTGAGACTTTCATTAGGTGTTTAAGCAAGCCTTTATCACTTGCTACAGTGTGAATGAACATAGTGCAAACAGGAATTATATATATGAGAAAATGATGGGCAGAACAGTAACCTAGGATAGAAAAGCTTCAAATAGCCTGAAATGGCATGTCTACAAAAAATTCTTTGAAATTACAAATCTTTCATAACTTTTTTGCCAAAGACTCTCAAGGGATGAGTCTTGGTCACTGCCTGGATTAAATAACTGCAAAGGTGTCCGAAAGCCTAGGGTATTCAATGAAGATCCCTTCAACCTGGCAAATAAACCCCTTCATCTTTCTAGTTTTACTGGCAGTCCTCAACCCTCCCATATTCTGCTCACATTAATTGTACCCCGAATAGTCACCTGTCCTAGGGCCCATTTGGTCTTTTAGTCTTTGCTGCCTTTGCACAGGCTTGTCTCGAAGTGCCCGTCTTTGGAGTGAATCTCATTCAGCTTCCAAGGCTGCCACAAGGATGTTCTTGAGAAGCCTTCTCTTTCTCCTGAGGCAAAGTAGTGTGCTTCTTCTGCCCCTCTTTTTACATACCTTATCGCATGTAACCCCATAGTTTTTGTTTGCTCTGCAAAAGCTGAGGGTCTTCTGTGTCCCTAGCATTGTGCTAGGTGTTGGCAGTATAGAAATTAGTAATGGTCCTTGCCCTCATGGACTTCAGGTATTTATGTAAATGATTCTACAGGATGTGAGGAATGAGTACTGGGAGAGCATAAAGGAGGGAGTGACTGCTAGGAGAAAGAAGGAAGCAGAATATTTCACTGAAGACTTGAGCCAGATTCTGAAGTCTGAGTAAGAGTTTGTGAGGTGCTTAATTATTTCTGTTGCTGCCCTCCCTAACCACCTGTGAACTCCAGGGTGGTGTTACAGGGCAGTGTTATTTAACCCTCTGTCTGCAGCTTGCAGGGATGGTCCATACAAGTTGAATGATGGTATCTACCCCATAGTTTACCTTAGGGTAGGGACCAGAATTTACTTATAGTCAATTTGCATGCTTGCTTTGTTAATTTTTAGGGTTAAAATGTAAGCTTTATCTTTTGAAAACCTAAGACTTCTAGTTAATCAGTTTTGTGAACAAATAAATAAAATCTCACTTCAGTTTAATTTAAGTGATGGCATTAGTCACCAGGCTTCTTTTGGTTTGCAGTAGCAGCATTGGTGGTTATGATTGGTCAATGTAATAATCATCAAAAGAAATTTACCTGAGGAATTTGATAACGGAAACACCTGCTCATTATTTCTATCCTGATTTTTTCACGTTCATACTGTGGGAAGAACTTTGCTGTATTTTAAATTTATTTCATTTTTTCCAACTAAAAGAGATGGCCTGTGTGGAGGACATGTTATGTTGAAAAATCAAGTTGTTGGAATAGGATTTTGCAAGGCCTTAATGTGTATAGGGAATTACAAACCCATTTCCATTTAGTGTGTAATGCTAGTTGAGTAATTAAGAGTGAATGTGGTTAAGCACTTTTGCTTAAACATTACACGTAGAAGTTAGTAGTTCAAACACTGAACTAGTTTGGACATGAATGTGGAGGGACAGCCTTTGCCTCTCCCAGCCAAATAGCAGGTGACATCTGATAGGGCTCCAGCAGCGTGAACTGTGACCAGCAGGAGGCTCAGATGTGCCAGAGCAGAAGGCCAAGGTGTTTTAACTTTCCAGCGTGGCAAGGAGCCCTTTTTTTTTTTTTTTCATTTCCTTCTGGGCAGAGGTTGGGGCCTCAAGATTGGGAGAGAATAGGTTCGCTAATATCCAAACAAAGCAGGTTCAGTTGTCTGACTTTTGTTTTAGAAAAATAAACACAGGTTTTGCAAGTCTAAAAATAAAGTTTCCTCTTTGTTGTATTGTTCTTGTGTTGTAAAGATCAATGGAGAATTTGTAATGCTCTTAGGGGTAATCTGGTCCAGATAGTTTTACATAACCTAGAAATGAAGTAAGCTCTGTGGGAGGGAGATTTATACTGAGAGAGGGGTTAGCAATGTTGTGAAATTATTATATTTGCTTTTACCCATTGGAATTCCTGTCTTTGTAGATTTCAAATATTTATGTCTTCTCTAGGAGTAACTGCTCTTTGGAGGCTTTCTAACTTATTTATGCTCTTCAGACTCATTCATCTTTGTTCCTCACCTCTCCCCCAATCTTACCCTCAAGTTCCTTTTCACCCTCAAATTCCCTTTTTAGAAGTATAAGGGGCACCCATAGATACACCATCTGAAAACTTAGTTTGCTTGTTGGTGATAGTACTACGATCACCTTGATTTACTAAGTAACAGAGGAAAAGGGAGCCGTGTACATGATGGCTTGGGCATCCCTAATAGGTTTGAACAGCCTCAAGGGGCCTTTCTGCCATAGAGAGGTGGTCACTGCAGTATCAGTTTCTGTGTGAGAATCAGACAGTTCCAGCAAGGGCTGTTACCTTTGCTGATTTTCCTCAGAGAAACCATGAATACACTTGTGCCTCATAGTATGTTTAATTTTCTTAGATTTTTTACAGGCTAAGCCTTTCTGTAGTTTTGCACTTGATTTCCTAGTTTTGTTGCGCTTTTGTCTTGGGTGGTCACTTACAATGGTCTAGAAGTAACACCTACTGACTTTGGAGTCCTGAAGAACAAAAAGAATTTGATTCCTAGACTCCTAGCCATGGTTTTTTCAACCATTCAGGTGCAGCCTCCCCAGGTCCCGCTAATAGATACATGGCCAGGTCTTTGAGGCTCTTTCGTCCCAAGTGAGACCCGCAGCGGCTCAGAGTCTGGCTGCGCTGCTCTGAGCCCTCGGAGTCTGTGGTTTAGGGATTGGGTCTGGCGTTAGCCATGTCCTGGAGGGATCTTGAGGACAGTAGGAGCTACACTGGGTCACTGTTGTTTTTGAAGGACCTCAGATGGCCAGAGCACTGAATGTGTATTCTGGTGTCTCAGATCTTTCAGTCTGGTGTGCTCAGCTGCTGTGGCTAGTTTGTTAGTTGGGCATTTTGTTTTTAACTAAAAGAGGCCTGAGCTGCTTAGCCTAAGGCAGGACTTTTGATTTTCACATCATTTCTTTTTACTTTTGGTATAAAGAAAAATTGAGAAATATTCTTTTTGTATTTTTTAAATCATTGTGGTAAAATATACAAATATACATAGGATTTAACATTTTGGCTATTCTCTAAGTGTACAATTCAGTGGCATTAATTACATTCACAACAGTAATGCTTTTTTAAATGGGCTCTTCAAGCCATCACATGGGAAACATCTTTAAGTAAAAAGAAAGTTATGATAGAATTACTGCGATACTTGCTTTATTTATGTATTCGATTTATGATCGATAACATTATGAAATTTTCCCTGAGTGTTAGAATCTGTCACAGACTACATTTTTTGATGGTATTTGAGAGTAAATTAAAACATTGTGAACTCTGGAGTCAAAGGGCCTGGTCTATTTCATACCTTGGCAATGGCAGTCATTGGCCTTGCGACCTTGAGCAAATTACTTAGATGTGTCTGCATTCATATCCCTCATTTGTAACACTGAGACGATAAAAATAGGGTTGTGAGGACTGAGAGAATGTAAAGCACTTAGAATGGGGCCTCCTGGCACAATGCATGCTCTCAATTAGTCTTAGCGGTAACTACTATAAACCGCGTTTGCTAATCAGATTCAGGTTATCAGGAGAGAACACAGTCTGTCTCTGACAAGATTTTGGAGTGACCTGAAGAGTTTCCTCTGCTGAGCTTCTATCAAGGAGGAAGGAAGCAGGAGGAAGAGGGTGCCTGGTAGTCTCCTCCTTCCAGTGGGTGGCTAGAAGGTGGCTTTCAGAGGCCCATGTGGGACTGGCTTCCCCTCACACCTCTGCACCTCTGCCATGGGAGGAAGCTGGAGAGGCCTGTGGAGCTCCTGGCGATTTGGACAGCTCAGGGGTTGAGGTGCCAGGTGGCCCTCTGACAAGTGGTGAGAGCATCCTGCGGGAAGGTTGTTGGGAGGAACGGCCCATTATGAAAAGGCTGTGGGAACAACCTGCTAAGACTGCACTTTTTTTCCACCTCTGAGTTTGCCCTGCGGAGGCTGCCATGCTGGCAGGAAATGCTGCTGACTAAAAGAAATAGTCACTGTCCCAGTGAGTGAAAGGACAGGGGCATTTGTTTTCAGATAAAGTCATCACTATTGCTCCCCTGTCTCCTTCCCTTTCTGCTTTCCCTTCAGTTTATAAATATTCTCAAGTCTCTCTCTCTCTATCTCAAACAACAAGAGAACAAAACAAGACACTCCTATTACTCCTTCCTCTTCAAGCTACGACCTTATCTCTTTCCTTTCACACAGCTGAGCCCTTTGAAAGAACCTCTATTCACTTCTCAGCCCACTGCAACCTGGCTTCTGCCCTTCTGCTAAGAAACCAAAGATGCAGTCTTCACAATTTCTGTGACCCTTCTGTGGCCTGAGCCAGTGGTCATGGCAGCCTTCTCCCTTTTCCTCTCTCTCTGCAGGATTTGACACCATTCTCCTTCTGCTTTCCTGCTTGACCCTGCTCCAGGATCTACTTCTCTTTTCTGTGGGAGGCTTCAACCACCACCTACAGTACTGAGGGTCTCCCTGAGCTTTGGATCGGTGTGTGGGCTTCCTTTTATATGTCTTTGCTTAGATGTTGCACAGAACTTCATTCTCAAAATTAAACTCACTGTCTTTCCACTTTTGCTTCAATCTTAATTCTACTCCTTCAACATTCTCTATCTTCCTTAAGACTCTCAGATGGGAAACGGAAACATGCTGGTCATCCTCCACTTTCCCATCCTCCGCCATCTCCCACGTGTAATTGGTCATCAGTCCTAAATATTCTACATACTGGATGTCTTTGCTCTCTCTCTAACTCTAGGTCTTCCTCTTGGCCCTCACCAGTTTAGTTCAGGCCCTTACCCATTCTTATTCGGATTATTTGTAATGACTTCCTAACCAGGTTCTTATCTCCATTCTTGCTTCCAGCTCCAGTAAGCATGGCTACCGAAGTGATGCTGCTGTACCCAAATTTTTCTGTTACTCTCAGGCTTAAACACCTTCAGTGGCTTTCCCATCATCCTCAAGATGAACTCTGAGCACGGTGTTTAAGGCATTTTGGAACTGTTGTCTTCTTTTCCAGTGATACCTTGTCATTTCCATCCTTAGCACAGACTCCCAGCCAGTAGGGACCTTTTGTAGTTGCTGAAATGCTTCATGCTTTCCTAGCCTTTCCTGCTAGGTAAGTGTTCCCCTCCTTGGAAAACCATTCCACCATCCTTTCCTTCCATTTTTGTCTGTTTAACACAGAACTCTGTCTCTCCTTTTGTCTCACCTTTTTTGAAGAGTACTCTGCATGTGGGAAAGTGTACACTTCATAAATGTGTAGCTTGATGCATGCTCATAAATTGAACACACCCTGATCCTTTTAAGACTTGGAGTAAATGATCCATCTTCACAGAAACTATCTCTGCCTCTGAGCCTTCTTCCCCCTTGGCCCCCTGCTCTGTCAGGCAGTCCACCCCCTAGCAGTTCTTGTAGTGTGTGAAAATTGTTTGCCTTCTTGCTCATCCTGGCACTAGATGTTAATTCTTAATTCCTTCTTGAGTACAGCATCTCTTGCCTCCACAGTCTCCACCCCACATTAAGTATTTGATAAATGTTTTCTGGATGAAAGTCTGAATTCTGGGAATACTCCCTCCCTCCTTCTGGAAGAAGAACATTGTCTGACTTCTAAAAATTTGCCTTTCTGGTTCCTGATATTTGCTCTTATCTATGGTTAATGATGATGCTTATTTGCTTGCAATTTGGACCAGTCATCTTAAAGAAGGGGTGTGAAAAACTCATTTTCACTGGGGTCCACATCAGCCTTGCAGTTGCCTTCAAAGGGCCAAATGAAATTTTAGGACTGTATAAATGTAACTACTCCTTAACTAGGGGCAAGGAACTTGGCACTGCCGCTGGGTAGAAACAAGGTGCCGGGCTGGATAAAACAAGGTAGAGGGTGGGATTTGGCCTGTGGGCCTTGTGTTTGCCACCAGATTCTTAAAGGGTTCTGTGTAAAGTAGCTCATTAATTTTCCCAGATCAAGAGTAAGCACTTGAGTGCTTCCACCTGCCTGTGTTGCGCAGGCGAGCAGGCGGGCAGGCAGGCAGGCAGGCAGGCAGAGGCCAGCTTTCCTGGGGTCATCTGACTGTGAGGCAGCCTCTCGGGACTAAAGGACCCAGAGCTCCCTGCCACGGCTGTGGCATCCTTTTACTCAGGTGCTGCAGAGCAGGATGGGAAAGTCCCAACACCGCTCTCTTCTTCGCTAGAGTTTCCCTTTCTCTCTCTCTGGTTTGTGTGTTTATGTAGAACCCAACGTTGAAGAACTCTGTGGGCCTCTTGCTGTGTAGAAATGAGGATGGCTGGAGAAGGTCAGGGGTACAGGTGAAGCAGGAGCAGACAAGACTGTCAGGACAAGTAGTTTTGAAGGGTGATTATAATGGCAGGAGTTGTGTTTTTGTAAATGGTGAGGGACTGAGGGGAATAGCATTGGTGTGGTACGTGCTAAAACCATAGGACTGAGTCTTTTCAAGTGTAAACCAATCTAATAGGTGTTATAATTCCTTTATGGTTTGTTTTTTGGGAATTTTTTTCCTATTTAAACAGAATTCTCCCTGTCATCATGTGACATTTTACATCCCCCACTCCTGCCTCAGGACAGTTTTGTTTAAATTATACCGAAGCGACTCCAAGATGGTTGAAGTGATTCAAGTGCTTCAGTGTTTCTTTTTCCAAATCTGCTTTGCATCGGTCAAGTTTTTGCTACTAAAGAAGAATTCAATATGTTAATTAAAAAGGCATTTTAGATTTGGCTTAACGGGGAAGCAGAGGAGAAACAGCAGCCCTTTAGAGAATGGATTGGCAGTGCTTTAGCTCTAGAATTGATTTAGGTAAACACTTTGGAAGCTGATGTGAGTAATGCTGATGTATTTCAAGTTTCTTCTCACTTGCCAAACAGTTATTTGAGAATAAAATCTGGCTAAGCTTTAATAAACTTCTTGGATATTGAGGAATTACATGAACTGGCCTTTTGAGCTGATTGTATAGTTTGATGTATGGGAAAACATCATTTTTAAGGTAGTTTTATTTGCAAACTTCTTCTATAGGCCACTAGTAAGTGGCCTTTATTGTAACTCTCAGCGGCCCAGTAGTGGGTGTGCTCATGCAGTTCTTCCCTTAGGTGAAAATGTACATTTTGGTGATATTTATCGGGTTCCGGTTTCTCAATCTTTAGGCCCTACTAGAGAGAACTGTTTACCAGAAGGACTGCTATGACAAGCAGAGGTGGATGACTGTCTGTCATATGAGTGTTAGATTTTCATTTGGGGAGTATTTTGAAGCCAGTGACCTGTGATAGTTGTGAGACTTCTCACACTCACTCTACTGATGGCTGAGGTATTAGCAGAATTTGTGATCTTGTTTTGGACCGGCAGCATCAGTGTCTATATTCCAGTTGTTTTTGTTCCTGCCCTGTTTAGTTTGGAGATTGAAAAATGGTGATATTTTCTGGCTTGGTGCCTATTGGCCTACCTTGTGTTGCTTATTTTAATTTAAATTATCTGTTCTGTTTGTCCTCCCTCTCTTGATCCTTCCCTCCCTCCTGCTCTCTCTTCTTTCTTCCCTTCCTTTCTTCCTTCCTTCTTAATTGGCAATGTCACCATCCCCTTTGCTTAATTGTGAGGTAACTTAAGATATCAGGGGACAGTGCTCAGGGGAAGGAATCATAGGTCCGTACTGGCTTTTACAAGTCAGCTCCTAAGCGAGGAATGGCAGAAGAACATAGAGGGATGATGAAATTTAATTTTGGAGGAGACTGAAGAGCAAATCCATTCCCGCTCCTTTGTTTTACAACTGAAGACCCCGACAGCCTCATTTGAAGTAGTCTGTGGCCCAGAAGTCCTTAGAATCTCAGGCTCATGATTCCTACCTAGATCACTGCCTTCGTCTACTTACGTCACCTTGACTCCTCATTGGTGGGAAGGAAGAAGTTAGAAAAGGCGTTGACTCAGTGAATTTTCTATCTGGGAGTACATTTGCCATGTAGATAGTAAAAGTCTTATTCATTTAGAGATGTTAAAATGATCTTTATGTTTCATTCTTTACCAGGCATGTTTATTGAACATGTAAACCAGGTGATATATACACATAAAATAGCTTCATTTCAACTATCATCTTTTGCCTGGTACTGTATTTTTAATCTTTGGTTATAGCCTGTCAGTGAGGAGGAGGAGGGGGGTGTGTGCGCACGCTTTTGCTGGAGAAAGTGTTGCAAAAGGTTGAAGAGCAGTGAGGTAAGGGTGAAGACTGCACGTGAAGTCGATGAACTTCACGGCTGACCGTCCCTGGAGCAAAGTTTCTACACCAGAGCCAGGCCCCTTCGGCCAGGCTGATAACTTAGGACTGGGTGGCCACGGACAACAGTGTTCCTCAGACTGTCTGCCTTTAAGCTGTCCGGTATGGTGGCCACTAGCCACATGTGGTTATTTAAATTTAAATTAATTAAAATGAAATAAATTTGGGAAGGGGAGAAGGATAACTAGATGGAGCACAGAAGATGTTTAGGGCAGTGAAACTACTCTGTGTGATCTTATAATGGTGGATCCTTGTCATTATACATTTGTCCAAACCCATAGAATGTACACCACAAAGAGTGAGCCCTAGCGTGAACTATGGACTTGGGGTGGTAATGGCACGTGAATGTAGGTAGGTTCATCAGTTGTGACAAATGGACCACTCTGTGTGGGGGCTGTTGTTAGTGGGGGAGGCTGTGCGTGTATGTCGGGGGAGGGGATATTTGGGAAATTTCTACCTTCTCAGTTGTGCTGTGAACCTAAAACTGCTTAAAAAAAAAAAACAACTTTAAAATAATTAAATAAAATATAGTCTCTCAGTTGCAGTAGCCACATTTCAAGTGCTCAACAGGCAATTGTGGCTGGTGCAGCTGAGGGGCTGTATTTTAATTAATTGTAAGTCTATAATTCTCACTATGCTAGAAGGTACTTTATTGGGTGGTACAGATACAGACTATTTCCATCACCACACAAAGTTTTCTTAGCACTGGATGGTCATTTCTCAGAAATGTTAAAAAACTGACTAATGTCACCGTGATGGCTGCAAACGTCACGAGGCCCCTTCTGACGACAAGCCAAGGCAGTGCCGCTGACTGGGGAGAGCAGACAGGAGACAGGCAGTGCTGCCCTGATTAAAAAGCAATCTTTCACTTTTACTCTGTGCTGCATGTGAAAGCTAATTGATTCATATTTTCAGAACAACAGTCATTCCTTTTTGTGTGTGGTGAAACAGATACCCCCGTTGACGCAGGGAGATCATTTTGAAGCATGAGTTTTTATCTTACCCGCTTAACTCATTCGGGGGTGTTCTGTCAACATACGGGAATCCTCCCAAATGAAATCCAGTGTTTTCAGAAGTATCAAAGTGTTACATTTTTTTTAAAAGAAATCACTTCAGAGGCTTGGGGTTGGATGTGATAGAGAGAAATCACTTCAGTTTATCTTCTTTTATGTTGTGAAGAAGGAATTGAGTAGGTTTTTTTTTAAATGAAATTTCTAAAAAAAGTTGTGAAATTAACTCTACTTAGAAAAAATAATACCTTTCTCAATTCAATTTTAGTCACTTAAATCATATGTTTGAATCATGGTCCCCCTTCTTTTCCCTTGAGTTTGAAAGATTTTGGTATTTGCATAATTGAAGAATTAATGGTTTAGCCTAAGTTATATATCACAAAGTAAATAAAACATCCAATATTAAGTCAATACATTGATAGAAGTTCAGACTCAATAACCACTGTTTTGGGTAGGGTAAGGGAACCAAACCTCCCACTGCTTTGTTGGGAAAGGGAATCAATGACTGAGGGGGTGGAAAAAAAATCTGTGTAAAGAGGTTATTAACTAGATTTAATTTGCAGCATTTCAAGAATAGTCTCTACTTTCTCCCATTTAGTGTCCCTTGCGTGGCCAGGGCCATAAGAGAGAATGTTTTACTATGCAGTCCTCTGCTTTCCCTTGTAGTGCCCTTCCCAGCGTTGGGGCCCTCAGTGCAGTGCCTGACCTTCAACAAGGGCTGTCGTGGAAACACTTCAAACAGGGCACCTTCCCTGGGCACTTGGATGGCTGCAGTTGGGCCAGAAGTGTTTCTGTGTAGTCTCACGTGGTGATCCTTAGGACAAACAGTATTTTTGGCATAAGGCAAGATCAGAGCTAGACTGTTTATCTCTACTAAAATAAATATTCATTAGTTGTTTAAAAAGTGACAGTCTCTAGGGCTAAGAGATAATGAGCCTTCCAGTTCACCCATAGTTATCTTCCTGTTTCCATAGAAGCAGGGAGGCTTTTTAAGGGCTATAATGTCCTGTCCTGCTCTTTAACATCCATTAGAAAGAGACAATACAGGCAGCTTTGTAGCTTGTGTATTTGCTTAAATAGTCTTAAAGGTAGAGGGGGGTCGCTGCCCTGCAGCCACTGGAGCAGGTAAAAGTTACAGCCGGGCACGAGTCCTGCCTGCTTATGGGTGACAGCCATTTTATTTCCCGTGTTAGGAGCGAATTGTTTCTCTCGTAGGTGGTTGTTTTTAAATTAAATTTTTCTTTGTCTCTTAGAGCTGCTCAGAAGGAAGAGAGGGACAAAAATATGAAACGCGATCTTTATGAGGGATGACTGAGTTTTAAACCGATCTTATCACAGTTTATTACGTATAAAGAAGTATTGTTCCCTTCAAGGGGACCTGGTGGAGAGGGTCAACTTCTAATTTATAGCTATGTTTTATTTTAAATTTTAAAAATTACCCATTTCTATCATCCCTTCGAGTGGAGAAATGAGACTGATTTTCTAATGTGACGTTAATCTGCTCTTACGATATTCCCAGAGATGTTTGAAACAGTTGTGGCCCTACTGGAATCCTTAGTTAACATTACAGAATGACTCTAGCCTGAAGAGTGCTGTTAGTTGTTTAAAGTCACGTTTGTTTACAGTTATTTTTAATGGATTCTGCACCACCACGTTGTGGAAGGTATAAGATTATCCAGGACCGATGACTGGGATTACAAAGGGTTGTTTGCCTGGAGGCAGGGATGGCAAAAGCAAAGCTGATGGCGGACTGCAGGATGAGGGGTAGAGTCGGGGGTGGGATTCCCAAATCAGATCTGTAAAGCCAGAGACGAGGTGGGATCACTGACAGGCAGATCAGCACAAGGCAGCTGAAGACCTCACACCTCAGCAGGGTAGGTAAGAGAGAAAGAAATCAGGGGCATATCTAAGTTTACAATTTTCAGGGGTTCAGCAAGAGGCCAAGGCAAGTAGGGACAATGTAAGTTTTTTTTCTAGAAAGTCTAGTGGCAGCGTTTTGTTGAGCTGACACCTCATTTGAAGCTCTGCCTCGGGTGTCTCAGATACATTGAAAGCCTCAGTTCTCTGAGTGTGGATTCTGACAGTCTCTGTATCAGCTATGGATAGCCGTGTAACAAATGACCCCAAAATTTAGTGGCTTAAAATAATGACCATTTTATTTGCTTACAATTCTGTAGGTTGGCAATGAGGGCTTGGCCGGCTGGGGCAATTCTGCTGGTCTCACTTAGGGCCAGTCTATGGCCAGTTGGGCTGGGCAACATATTTTAAAGTGGTCTTACTTGTGTGTGTGGTGGTTGGTGCTGGCTGTTGGCTGACCCCCTCCTTCCACGGATCTCTCCTCATTGTCAAGGAGGCTCATCTGTACTTTATTCCTCACCTGTGGCTGTGTTCCAGGATAGCTGGAGAGGAGTGGTAAGAATTCTCGAGGCCTAGGCTTGGTAGTCACATGCTGCCACTCTGCCTCATTCATTTGATTGGAGCCCATTGCAAGGCCAGCTCAGATTCGAGGGAAATTGGCTTCCCTCCTTGTTGGGAGGAGTGGTAGAATCACATGGCAAAGGGACCTGTGTATAGGGACGGGAGGAGTTCTCACTGCCGTCTTTGCAAACTCTCTACCACAGCAGCCTTACTTACCTCAAGGAGGATGAACATCATTTGTCATTCATTAAATTTTTGTTCTTAAATTGTGATGTGGGAGCTAAATCTCCACTGACCTTTATCCTGCTTGTGGTAGTGTGGTTGATTACAGGTTTCATAAATTAATTGGCTGTGTGAACTACCCATCAGAGTGATTTTTGCTCAAAAAGTGACTTTAGAAATGTATAACTTGCTAAAAATTCTAAAGGTGTTGATTCTAATGTGATATTTGAAGAGTGAAGGGGGTGTGTGTGTGAGATGTTGATCCTTTTTAGCTTTGAGGTGTTTTATTCCAGACTGACTTTCTTAAACCTCAACACCACATTAAAAATATAGATTGTTTGCATGCATATGTAATTATTTCTCCTGCCACCTAGAAGTCAGCAGAGTAGATCTATCACAGCCCTAAAAATAACACATCCATGCGTTATGACTTGGTTTGAGGGTAGACAGGCACTGAGACAATTATGAACATTTCTTTACTTGGAAGTCAATCCAGCAGTATTTTACTGCCAGTTGTATTATCAGGTTTTTTTTTTAATTGCCATCTATTAGGATAAAATGATGAGAATCGCTACTGTAGTAGTTATTGACAGAATTTGCCCATTTTTCTTTAGTGTGTCACGTACCAGTGGCAGAAATGGAAGGCAAGAGAGATGCAAGTCTACCATTTATCGAATTGCAAAGTTTCTGGTAAAAGCCCTTGTCATAAAATATATGCTACTGGGTGTGGAAAGAGGACTGGATGTTACCTTTATAAATTTACAGATTGAAAGGCTAAGTGACTTGCCCTTTATTTCAAAAGGGAGACAGACCTGTGCATGGGTTGGAATCACGGCGTCCCCTCCAGGGCCTGGCCAGCGCCTCTTTGTCACGTA
The DNA here is from genome assembly GCA_004027475.1 of Anoura caudifer. Lineage (NCBI taxonomy): Eukaryota > Metazoa > Chordata > Mammalia > Chiroptera > Phyllostomidae > Anoura > Anoura caudifer. The sequence continues at coordinate 175,446 of PVKU01001692.1, read as the reverse complement.
AGGAAGAAAGAGTGCAGAGCATTGTCTAACCCTCTGAGCAGTGAAAAAACTCCAGGCTGATTTATTTTAAACTTCCTAAATACTGTACAAGTAATTTAAATGGTCATTACAGAAAATTGTGTAATGGAGAGGGGTAAAAAGGGGAAAAGTCACTAGTTACCTCGTCACCCAGGGCAAGGTGCTGTTTGAATGTTGGTGGAAGGGTGTAATTTTAAGTGGGATAGGATTTTTTTTTAAGGAAAAAGTAAATTGATATTTTTTGAAATTGATACTTTTTTGCATGCCAAGAACTTTCACATTTAATTTGTTTAGAGTAAGAAAAAAAAGTCTTAGATTAATAATTACTTGGCAAAAGTGATGTGTTTCTTGAGAATTTGGTGCACACTGAGAGCCAAGCATACTTTATCACCGCTGGACAGAATACGTGTATGTGTTTCTCTTATACTTAAATGTTTGCAGAATCCCAGAATACATTTATAAACTAATCTTAAAACTACATTTACATTAAAATTACATTTTAGTATTTCTTAGAAGTGTCTGTTATATTTTGCCTTCTATCCTGTGGGCGCTATGGATCACCTTATTCTGATATTAGTTCTTTGCTGACTGAAGTTCCGGGGTAGAGGGAAGTTAAGAGTCACTTTCATTGTTTCTGGGTGCCTTTGAGCTTTATGTTTCACATGATCTGTCAGTGTGAGAATTTTCTAGGTTGGTTAAATATGTGATAACTTTTTGTACAACTAGTTATCAATTTCGTGGGAATGTGGGAGAAGTGAATTTCTATGAATTTAATTTGATGATCTAAGTGTGGAATTTTTTTGTCTTTGACATTTCAAGGATTTCATAGCATTTTGAACAAAATCACTATTGGCCTGACTAGTCTTTATTTTATTTAAAAAAATTTTTAAACTACAGAGATTTAATAAATACTTTTGTATCAAGTAGGTCAAAATAACACCCCTCAATTTTCATTTCCCAGAGATTCCCCTGTATGGTCATTTTGATGTGTATCCTTCTAGATGCTTTTCTGTGTATACATATACACATAGATTTTTCCAAAATACAATTTTTTTTACATGTAATGTAGCTAGGCATATTTTCTACAACTATAAACTTTACTACTACAAAGTAATGTATATTACATGTGTATTTTACTTCTGTTCATTTTCTGAATATATTTATAGTAAAATATACACATTACAAGTATCCACAGCTACCATTCTAGGTCATTTCTCATAGATCCACCTCATTAAAAATATGCCAGTTTATTTCCACCCTGGGTCCACTTCTATTCTGTGGCTATATCAATACTTTAACTAATCCTTTATTGATGAACTTACTGGTTGCCTCCAGGCTTCCATATTTCTATGGGATGGTATCCAGAAAGAGGATTGCAGGGGTCAAAGGGCATTGCATTTGTACTTTCAATAGACACTGTGAAAATTTCCCACAGTTGTTCGGCCTGTAGCTAATTGCCTTCTTAGTTGTTCTCATTTCGGCCTTCAAGGTAGAAGGGAGTTAGACTGAGCAGGTAGCTTGCCTTACTCCCTGTTTGACCCGGACCTGAAACAGCTGCAGCTTCGAGGAGAAAATGGTAGATGGGGTGGGGTGTGGTGGGTTGGGAAAAAGAACAATTACCATCTGAGTTTAGGAAATGAAAGTTACATCATTTTATGGACCAAAAATATGAAATGTCATGGAATTTAATACTATGAACAAATTTATGGAAAGATTTTCTGAATTGGTGAAAAGTCTAGAGTATAGAATGTAACAGATTTGGTTAACATGGCCTTTTGGTTACAAGGACTAGGGATTCACTAAAATTCCCCAAAAGTAAGGAGTTAAAGAACCTTTATAGGTCATTCCTTATAAAGATCGATGTGGGACAGGCAGACAGGAATCTCATCCTTAATCCTGGATTTTGCAGCAGCCCAGGTCTTTGGGAACTGCAGGCAGGTGACTCTCATGAACCCTGGAGTGGACATGACCTCAGCAGCAGGAATGTGCACCTCACTTCCGGGTCCTCTGCCCTGGGTGTGACTTAGCCAGTCAGCGTGTGTGCGTCTGCCTTTGTTCATGGCTACCTGTTCATCTCTTTCTGCCCCATCGTTTTGGCTGAGTCAGAATTTTGGCTCATTGAGAGCCTTTATGGTTCTTTCAGCTCTTCGCTATAGCTGCAGCTGCTAATTGCTGTGTTCTCTTTTTATTTTTTATTTCACGATTTTAATCCCTAAGATTGAGAGTCCAGTTTTTACCAGGGTCCCCTGTGTGGGACACCTACCTGCCAACCTGTGAACTGCTGCCTGAAGCCCAGGTCCGCTCCTCCTATGAGGGTTGATAAGGGTGTAAAATGGAAAGCTATGGGAAAGCCTGGGAAGGGAACTTGGGTGTTGTGGCGGATATTATGAGTTAGTGTTTATGTAACATGACCCTTAGGTAAGGAACCTATCCAAAATGTAATCCTGATTAATGTACTTGGTTGTTAAAAATATTTATACTCACAAATGTCTTAAAAAGCATTTCATTCTTTAAAGTCGTTAACTACTTTCCTGGGAAGCATCCACTCTTTTCCCATATGGCGTATAAATTGGGAAAACCCGTGTCCCTTCTCAGTTGTAAAACGTCGTTAACTCTGAAATACCAGTGCATGGTTTATGAGATATGGTCGTGCCTTTCTGCTGGACTGAAAGTACCGTGAAGTAGTTCATTCAGTTTGTGTAAAGATGGCAAAGCTCTGGAATACCTGGACCTGACGCTGCTGCAATGACTCATTTTCCCACGCGAGTAGGTTTATCTCGGATGTGTCTTCTTGTATATTGGGGAGAGTATGGAGGCCTCCCTAATTTTATTAGCTGTTTATCTCTCCATTGTTTCAGAGGTGGAAGGTTGTTAATATTTCTTGGGAACATTTCTCTTGGATGCTTTGTTTTCTTCTTTAGGGTCATAGTCAAGCGTCCCTCCCCCGACTTTTTTTTTCCTCTTCTCCCTCCTCAACCCCAGTCTGCTTCTCTTTCACAGCAATGGCTGGCAGACTGAAGGAGTTAGTGACTCTTGAATTCCTGAGCCCTTCCTTCATTTCGGTGTCTATTTCTTCAGCATCTCAAAGGGCAGTTTCTCTGTTATTTTTTAAAAATGAGAACCATGCTCATAAAATGCTCTTTCAGTTTGGTTTCAGATCACTTGAAATGGGATCTGATTTGAGAGGCAGCATTTAAGCTCCTGTTTGACAAAAGGTTTTGATTATCATTTTGTAGGAATTTTTGTTGGGTAAAAGAAAGATGAACAACATATTTGCCTTTGGAAAAGACAACCAAATGGTTTTATTTCAGTTTGGAAAGTTTCTTCTAGTGGTGTTGAATTCTGTGTTATAATTTGCTTTAAAATGCCTTTTTAGCACAGAAACAAAACTAAACATTGTTTTATTAAAGTCCGTGCAATGTTCTTTATTATTTAGGAGAAAAAATCTTTTAATTACTTTTTGGTAAGGACATGTGTAATTTAAAACTCTTATTCTGACAGCCTGATCTTAGCTGATAGGCATGTTAATCTTGATTTGATTGCTTTGGTGGGTAGTTGAAACTGACCTAGTGCCTGGCTTAAAGTGCACTTAGAAGTGTTCTGTATTTCGTGAAATAATAAAATAAATTTTCCTGCATGTTGCTTTATTATAGATTTGAATGTTTTTTTATCTGCTTACCAGATTTAAAGAAAAACTAACCATATTTCCTCTTGGGTATATGTCCCCTTGGTTTTTTGTTTTTTTTTTCCCCCATCAAATTGTGGTGTGTATGTGTACATGTAGCGAGCTGCCCTTTCATGAGTTGCTTTATAGCATGATAGTGCTCTAAGAAAATGAATTTTCTTGTTTTATAAGATTTTCCATTCTTTTCTATTTAGGTTTAATTTTCATTATACTCTTTTCTTTCTCCCTTTGGAAATGCCAAAAGGTGTGTAAAAATGATTGCATACACAAGTATTATATATAACTATTTATTATTTTTATGTGTATAGAGACAAAAGATGTATGTCTGTAATGTTATATACGACCAAAGGCAAATAAATGTTATTTGACTCTTGAGGGAGAATTTTATTATATTTCTTGAGACATAGCAATCTTCGGGAAAAAAAGTTGAGAATTAAAATTCTTGGAGGATTTTTCCCTCTCTGCCGTTAAGATCGGAGGACAAGTAAAGGTGATTCAAGCAGACAGGGTGATTCTGGTCCAAATATATGGAGCACCCACTGTGTGCCACGGACTAAACCAAAGGCTTCACAAACTTTATGTCTTTTCTTTATCTTATTCCGGCCACCACTGGTATGATTATCCCAATGTTAGAAATCAGGAAGTGGACTTGGGCGATCACATGATCTTTTGAAGTTCACACAGCTGGACCTGAACCCAGTGATGTCTGGTTGCAAAGCCCCCGCCCTTTCCAGGGTTCCCTTTGTCTCCTCTGCTTTTGCTATCTGATCTGCCTTTAGGATTCTCAAGCTATCAGGGCAAGGAGTTAACTTCTAGAAGAGTCCCTGTTTTTAAAGTAGCATTACATGGCGTTAGAACTGAAACTTGCACGTCAGGCTGACTTGGGCCTGGATTCCTTTGGTGCCATTTACCAGCTTTGTGACTGAGCTGGTTTCTTGGTCTCATTGTGTCTCATGGTGTTTTATCATCAAAATCAGGACCATCAAATCGGCCTTGCAGGATAATATAATGCATAATAAATAATAATGGTGATGTTGATTATAGTAATAGCATTTAGCACCGAGGAGCTATTATGTGTCAACCCCCAGGCTAAAAGCTTTCATTTAATCCTCACAACAGCCCAGTGAGGCAGGTTCAGTTCTCTCTGTTTTATTTACAGAATAAGGCTTTTTAATTGATATTTTCCACAGCATGCACCCTTCCATTGGTATAGATAATTGAGTATTCACTGACTTAGAGAAATCACTGTCATTCAATAAACTTAAATTGACACGTATTTCTCTATCGGTCATTACGATAGATAAAATTTCTTCCTCCAAGCCTTTTATTTTAGTGATAACTTTTTACATATAACTAATATTTTAGCATTTCTTTTGTGTTGTTAAAAAGGATTAATCTTATGATAACTTAAGCACTGATTTAAACATTTCACAAGTGAAGATCACAGACGGAAGTACCTCTGTTCTAAACCAATTTTATGTGTCTTCAAAATAAACTAATGCTATAACATTGTTAGACGTAGTTCTGGAAATTATATGAGAGGACAAGAAATCTTTTAAAATATACTCTACTGTTCGACCTCTCAGCCTTTCTTCTCTATCATACAAAGTACCTAAGAATTTAATCGATAAATAGTTGTATAAAGCAGCAGTCCTCATGGCCTGCCATCTACCTAAGTCAATGATGGGGACATTGAGAGGTTTAAAAAAGTTCCTAATGCTAATGTGTTGACAACTGTAAAGAACACAGAATTTTGGCAGTGAACTTACGTACGTTTCATTATAGAAGAGGGAGAAAATCACAGGGCTTTGTTCGTGTACTTTCCAACATTGAAGCCCAGCTAAAAAATTCAGCCCAAACCCAGACTATTAAACATTTAAAAGAAAAAAAAACTCATGCAAACATATCACTCTCTCCTGTAACATCCTGGAATCGCCTGGTAGACAGTACAAGACTTGGTGTTGGTTCAGAAAGTTCTTACAGATTGGAGACGGTGGAATCATGCTTCTCAGGACAGAGAAAGAGGACGGGGAGAGTGACGAATCTGTTCTTCAGAAAGGCCCGAGCCATAGTGAGCTGGCTGAAGGTCAGAGTTTATACTTGCCTGTGTTTACTTGACCAGAGGGGAGGTTGACTATCCTCTGTCTGTATAGTTGCGTATTTTGAGCTTCAGTGTGTGCCAGGCATTGCTATGTGTCTTGGTGGCATAGAGAGGAAGCTCCCTTTGGGGTCTGACCTTGAAGAACTTAAAAAAATCTACAGGAGAAATCAGGGACCCAATTACACCCCTGAGTCTGTGCTCCAGTGGAGGTGCGTAACTAAAATTTAGAGCTAATTTCCCCATCTCCAGAGTCCTTCTATTTTTCATCACCAGCTTGTCACGTATTTATTGCCAGGATTCTAAAGGAAGGAATTTTAAATCCAGTGTGTGAAATTCTTGCCATATGCTGTGTTGTAAAGTTTGTTCCAAGGATAGTTATAGACAGAAGTAGACAGGACTAATGTTTTGATCAATCTTGGTAATTCTCTTCCTAAAAACAATTTATGTAGTTTAGTGCTGTCTGTACAAACATGGGTTAAATGCTACTAATATTAGTTGAATATACAGGGATGGGCAAAAGTAGATTTACAGTTGTGAGTATGTGAAACACAGGGTTTATTCTTCTATTATTATTTATTGTATTATTTTCCATACAAACAACTGTAAACCTATTTTTGCCACACTGTGCGGGTGTATCTGGCTTTTTGATGTGCGTATATTAACATAATGCTTTTATCTTCTATGTAAGCTGTGGACTCTGAGACAATCAGTGTTTAAACTTTCAACAAGGAAGAGAAATAATGAAAAGGAACAATGGTTTTTTGTTTTCCCAGTAACTAAAATTACCATTGTTCTGAGAACTCGACAAATGACCACAGGATGTGAATTTAATCAAGTTGTGCCTTTGAACAAAGAAATTCCACTCTGGTTGTGGTGGAATTTTTACCTCCTGTTACCCTGTTCACATGTCTCCCTGTGTTGAAACAGACAGTTCGCTGTCATTTAACCAAGTTAACAAATCATTTCCGTACAAAAGACGGGGACTTGGAAAACAAAAGGAAGGATTATTTCAGACTCCATCTTGTAGCTCAGCATTCGAAGTCAAAGATTTTTAGGTGGCCCACCCTGAAAATGTAACCCCTTCAGTGCAGCCTTGATTTCATCGGAGGTGCTTTGATGGGCAGTGAGTCAGCGTGTCTAATCTTAATCTTCTATCTCAATTGCACACTTGTACAGTTCTGTTATCTTCAACAATTTAAATAAAAGTTCTTTTTTTTTTTTTTTAATTCAGAAGAAATAAAAGCATTTAATGGAGAACAGTTTAGACCCAGAACTTTCCCTAGCAATATTGGCTTTCATTTTATGGACTGTTTTTCTCGATCCATTTAAAATGTCTTGCCTTTGATTTTGATGTCTCTTGGCACGGCCTGTGCACATCGTCTCCGAGAGAAAGGCCCGAGTCTGTGTGGCCAGTCACCTCTTACACCTTGTCGGTGCTGCGTTCATAGCTCCGCTGCCCAGTGCTTTACGGGCACATCTCATTTAATTGTCACAGCAAGCCAGCAAGGAAACCTAAGCCCGAAGATTAAAAAAAAGTGCCCGGGTCTCTTCAAAGTCCATCCATTTCGCCATTGCTGCAGGGGAGCCTGAGGGGTCACCTCTCCGTCCTCTCACCAGCTAAACAGCATCGCCCCTGCATCCCTGTCAGAATGCATTGTTTGGTCTTTATTGTTGTTGCTAATTGAGGCATTGAGTTTCATTCCATTACTTTTTCTCACATTGAAATTTGTTGATTATCATGATTATGCAACTGCACAAGGAAATGGTGACTCTTCATCTCTTTTCTGTGTGAGTGCTCCATAGTGTACCGTTCTGTGTGGGGTGCATTCCACAGTAATATAAGCAAATGAACGCTTACATGATACAGCTAAAGTAGCTTGTGAATCAAAATTAGCAATATACGAGTATCTATAAAAACTAGTTGACAGCCAGAAAAACAGGTTCAAGAAACTTGACTCGTCTTCCATCCGCAAGGGCCTGGGTGTTGTCTGTGAAGTTGCAGACACAGCCTTGTCTTTTTAAAGGTTGATTCTATGAAATGGCTTCTTTTGTTCCTAAGCCTGAATCTGTTAGACAACACTGGGATGCTAGGAAAGCAACTGAGAGACCCAGACGGTTGGGTTTTCTTTTTTTGCTTTATTTTATTATTTTTTTCATTAACGGGACTGCCAGCTTGCTACACACCACTTGGAGAGAAGATCAGAGATAGTTAGAAGTGTTCTTTAGTGGAAGGCATGTGAGTGGCATTGGGTTTGCATAGTGGAGGAGAGAGGAGGCCTGCAAACAGCCCTCTGTGATCTGATAGGAGGGAAGCAAAAGAAGCTGAAGAAGAAAAGCCTTCTCTCTCCCTGAGGAAGGGGATAGGCGGGGACTGGGCTATGCGGCCTCAGCACTGGGTGCAAGGAATTCCCCTTAGTCATGACTTACCTGTGCTCTGCAAGACAGCTAACACATTGAGAGTTAAGCATATATGGAAAGTGTCTGAACACCCCCAAAATATCAGAAATTTTTCTTTTTTTGTTTTTTTTTCACTTACTGGACATAAAGAGACACATTTGAGCCACCAAGGTGCCTTGGGTACCACACGAGACTGGTAAGAACACTGAGATTTTGCTTGGCTCAGGCAACAGGGCTCCACAGTGACCCGTGTTTCCCTCCTGGGTACCTGGGGTCGTTGCTCGTCTGTTAGTCCAACTGAGTATCTCTTCTCCCCTGAACAAATAGTACTTAATGGACCAGGAACCGAGAAGAGCAGCAGTCATCCCACACTTCGTGCTGCTCTGCTGGGCTTTGTTGGGAAGATAGGGCCGGGCCATCAGCAAGCTTTGCAGGTGACACCGGTTGCCCTGATGTCTCTCTGCTCCTCCCACTCCAGCCTTTGCTCATGTGCTGTTGGAGGGGTCATCTTTTTTCTTATGTACTGTGTAAGCCCATCCATGATTTGTTTCCAGTCTGCTTTCTAAAAGTGACCTTTCCTTACTCCTCATCAGTACTGTTTCCTGCTTCCTGAAAATAAATGACTAGTCCAACCTTTTTTTTTTGCCTTTGTTGCCCCTTTGGCCACTTTCCAGCGTGCTAGCATCTCTTGTTTTTTGTTTTGTTTTGTTTTTATCTTCCCGTACATGTTATATGAATCTTTTAAGGTTCAACTCAAATGCCCATCCCAAATTCTTGATTCACACAGTTCTTAGAGAAACCACCTGTAGTTGGATAATGCAGCTATTTTAGGCATAAAGCTCATTTGCTCTGGTAGCTTGTAAGTTCCTTAAGAATAGGGAACATGCCTGCCCTGGGTTTTAGACCCTGAGTAACATTCGAGGTGGGTCTTCTCCCTCAGAGGGAGCTGGTCATTTCACGCGGCTGCAGGGGCACCGGTCTGCTGACTGTTCCAGGTTCTCTGGGCTCTGTGTCCATGGCTTTCTCCTCTCCCTCGCAGACCTTCATATTTTTAAAGATTTTTAAGATTTGATTGATTTACTTTTAGAGAGAGGAGAAAGGAGGGAGAAAGGGAGGGAGAGAACTATGGATGTGAGAGAGAAACATTGAATGGTTGCCTCTCATATGCTCCCCAACTGGGGACTGCACCCGTAACTCAGGCACCTGCCCTGACTGGGAATAGAACCAGCAACCCTTTGCTTTGTGGGAGGACATCCAACCAAATGAGCAACACCGGTCAGGGCTCCCTGGTGGACCTTTTGGAATCTGCATTTATTTATTTTACTGTTATTTTTGTCCTAGGAAGTCTATTTTGTGCTCTTGCGTTTGCTCTCTGTGCTTGGAATTAATTGGAGAAACCTTTGGAGAAACTTGGCCCCTTATTGATTTTGTCTCAGCCTTTCCATTATGACACTCACGAGTTTCTCTCAGGATGGTCCTGTTCTTTAGGAGACTTGGTCCTTGCTTTCATGAACCCACTGTGGCAGAGCATTTGCCATGGGGAGTGGGAGAGTGGAGGGCCTGGTGCTTCTGAGCCTCCAAGGGCACTGTTTTTCATGGTAGGACTTTGTCCAGTCTGCTCCCTGGAAGAGATGATACTTGTAGACATTGCGAAAGTGAGCTTTCCCAAGACATTCTTTTGTGAATTTTCTCAGCTTTTGTGGCTCTGTACAAGTTACCTGCTTACTTTGGACACACAGGGCAGGCTACTGAACCCTATACAAAAATGAAACAAAAACCTCTGCTGTCCTGTGGGCCTTCAGGGAAGGGCTGCAGCAGTGCCCACGATTCTGATTCAGAAGAGAAAGCTCCGTTGGGCAGAGCACAGGCCTAGTCCAAATCCTTTGTCCCTCAGGATTCCCATCAGCAAGAGTCATCCCTGTAATTCCCATTTATTGCCTCCTTAATGATGACACTGTATTATAAGATGTTTAAATGATCCTTATATATCCTAATATTTTCAAACTTGAGAGAATTTATGTGCTGCTAGTAAGCTGTTTTTCTCTAAATCATGATGCTAACATAATTTGACCTTGAAATAAGTAGTTATGCTTTTTTTTTTTTTTTTTTTTTAGTATAGAACACACGAGTTTCCAGGGCTGACTTTGAGATCTGTAAATCTATATTTCCTTTATATGACTCTCCTCTGATAATGAAGGTCAGTAGGAAATTGAACCAGGTAGATCCACAATGGAATGCGTTCCCTATGTGACTTAAGGAGTTCCAACACCTTGACTTTCCAGGTACCTTTAATGTTCTCCTCAGATAACTTGGGAGGGTGGGATGCTTTGGAAGATACTGGTAGAGCTACAGTGAAACCCATATTTCCTTATTTGGATTTTGATAGTTTGTTCAGATTTGTAAGGAAATGTCTTGTGGCAATGTAGCCCTAGGAGGCCTAAGAGAAATCTTCCTCCGACATAGCATGTCTGCTGTGGCACCAGGGCTGACTTTTCAAAGAGTGTTGTCTCCAGGCACTGTTGGGGGAAGCTTCCCTGGACTAAGAAGGGCGGGGTGAGCAGGCAGTCACCAGGCTGGGGAGCACCTGATGCAGAGCTGGTGGAGACCTCGGGGGATCTGAGTCCCGCCCCCCCCCATCCTTGTGTCATCCCCTGGATGAGAGGTGCCCCGATGGAAGCAGCTTCGCCTGTTGAAGGTTGAAAGCATATCTATGATCAATGTCTTCTTTCGAAAGTGGCTGGTAACAATGTTTCTTTGCCAAAAGACTTGAATTTTTGTAAGGTTTGCCTGAGCTAAAGAATGGGGATTCGCCACTTTATTAGATGACCGACTTCTCCCTAAAATGACATCAATCCCCTTCTGGACCTCTCTGACCCAGGACTTCCTTGCAGGAATTGCAAGGAAAGCTTTAAACAAGCAAACACTACTTGCGTCTGTGTGCAGACACACTTCTGTGCTGTCAAAATCAATTAGACTGGTAAGTCATAAATTAGGAAAATATTTTTGTGACTTGTGTTTATTATTTAACAAGTAGCATAACTAGCTGGCCTCAAGAAAATAAAAAACAAACAAATCTAAACCAGTCCTGGGTTGCTTGACAGAAGATCCTTTTACTCTTTGCCAGCAGTGAGGACGTACCTTCTCTGGGAGACAGGAAGCCTTTCCCCTGTCATCCTCTGATTTTAGTCACTATTCCCTTGCGTCTTTCTTTGGTCCCCTTGCTCCTGACTGCCCGTGCCCTGCGGATTGGGTGGGGACTGGGTGGTGAGGTGAAAACCTAGGAGGGAAGTGCCTGGGAGCCCTTTCCCTATCTTCACTGTTTATTTCCCTTCTTTGCTCCTTGTTACAAAGTTTCTCCTTACTTTGCTTTTATCAAGTCTGTGAATGACTCCCTTTGTTAAGACTATTGGAATGCCCTGTGGGAGGGATGCTATGCAAAAGAAATAATTGTATTGCATAACTGTCCAGCCCTTAGAGATGCCAGATTGCCCTTGGCACAGGAACAGACCCTCTTCTCTGGCAGGTCCTCTGAGAGCAGGGAGCAGTGCATCTGAGAGGTGGCTCTGTCCTCCACCCGAGTACCACGGGGGTGACCTTTACCCTAGCTCTGATAAAAGGCTTATTTTAGATTTCTGAAATGCTTGTCTTTCCTAAGCCCAGAAGGGAATGTTTCCCTGTGTGTCTGTTTTCCCGGAGTGATTCTTTCCAGCTGCTGTTTTTTTCACAAATGTCAAGTTTGTCTCTCCTGTGTCACCTTGAGGCAACTGACATTCGTGACTAATTATTTAAAAGGGCAGCCTTTTAGTTTATTTTGATGAAAACAAAATCCCAGAGAACTCTATTAGATACACTATAATTGAGCAGGTGACACATTGGTGTTTGGGGTTTGGGGTTTGGAAAGTAGATCCAGAAGGCGAGTTTGTGGCATGGTAGTTGGGGGAGCCAGAAGCTCCAAGGCGAACTTCATGGACTTAGTACCGACACTGTGCGTATCCTCTGAACTAATTCCAGGCCTTTAAACTTAATACCAGACAGCCATGCCAGGCGGTCACTGAGCTTAGGGGGAGGGCCAGCTTGGAGCAGAGAAGCATACAATGAACTCCTATGCAGCTAACCTTCCCCCCCGCCCCCGCCACTGCCCTGTAAAATCAAATTAAACCAACTTCAGTTTGGAGGGTATAGAGTTGGAGGGGCTTCATTACACGCTTTTAGCTGTTTGTTGGAAGCAGTAGTGGTTGAGGGAGGGGTTTGGCTATGAAGGATGCATATAAAATAGCTCTAAGAACTAAACTTATTTCAGAATGGGGTTTGATTTCAGTACAGGTAGTTGCATACCATATTTGATATTTCATTATGAAACTTTCCTTAATTGGCATATTATTATTATGTATGATCAGGTAAAGGAAGTTGAAAATATGTGGATCATGGTGGTGGCCTAGAACTTTAAAACTATAAGGATATGGTACATATGAACAAGAAGTGAGTTCCAAGATATATGAAGTCTGTCCGGAAAAAGTCCAACAATTGTTGATATAACCAGCATGGTGTGTGTGACATCGATGTAACCTGGCAGCCAAGGAGAGTGAACTAGAATGCACATGAATGAACAATGATGACTTCACTGTACTAGTCAGTGGGGGCCATAGACACCACTGAGTGAGCAGTGTACTGTGTGGCCATCACATTCAAAATCACTGAGCAAGTAGAGCAATCACTCTGCATCACATTTGCACTAAGCTTGAACATTCCTCTGTGGAAACTATTGGGATGATTCAGAAGGCCGCAGCTCTGGGTAGCTGGTGATTGGCAGCTTCATCATGATAACACACCTGCTCGTGCATCACATGTTGTGCAGAGTTTTTTGGCAAAACATCAAATCACCCAGGTGATTAAGCCCCCTTACAACCCACATTTAGTGCCTTGTGGCTTCTCCCAAAACTAAAATGACCTTTGAAAGGGAAGAGATTCAGACTGTCAATGACATTCAGGAAAATACGGGGGTGGGGGGGACAGATGATGGCTACTGGGAGAACTGTGTGAGGTCCCAAGGTGCCTACTTTGAAGGGGACTTGGGTATAATTGTCCTATGTACAGTGTTTCTTGTGTCTTGTATCTTCTTAAATAAATGACTCTATTTTTCATATTATTTGGCTGGATACCTTCTGGACAGACCTCATTTTTCCATGGGTAGAAACAGCAAATGGCAAAGAATAGAGGCAAATATCGTTTTTTTTTTTTTTTTAAAGAAAAGGCAGCAAACCAAGGCAGTGTTTGGCTCCCAGGTGTAGAGGGTCTACCTGTCCTGTGTTGCATGGCACGCCATCATCAGTGGGCTGGGCAGGGCTCTTCTCAGCACTATGCTGCATCACATGACCTTTTGGCTTTCAGTTATGCAAGTTTCCCTTCGTCATTGTTTTTCCCCTTTCAGCCTTTGTGAATGTTTATGCTTACCCTTTAATTTGTATTTATTATTGTAAAACATTTTGTTATTTTGCATGCATGTACTTTTTTCCCTTGAGGTAAAATTCGCAGAGCATGAAGTTAACCCTATTTAAGCTGACCGAAATCAGTTGCCTCGAGCCTGTTCACAGTGTTACGTGGCCACCACCTCTGTCTGGCTGCAGAGCTCCCATCGCTCGGTGACAACAACACTCAGGACTCACTCAGCAATTATTCTCTCCCCTTTCACCAGCCTCTGACAACTGCTTTCTGTTTCTAAGGATTTACCTATTCTGCATATTTCATATAAATGGAATTATACAATATGTGACCTTTTGTGCATGTATGCATATTTTAAAATCAAGTTTATTGAGGTTTAATCTACATAAATAAAATGCACACCTTTTTTAGTGGACCTTATACATAGGTTTTCTTTGGTTCTGCACCTTCCACACTTACTTGCAGCAGCCCCATGAAGGGGCACTGTCTGTACTCTGCTTTGGGGATGAGGACTGAGGTTCGGGGATCTCCTGCTGCCAAGCATCATCTGAGTGGCAGACAGGGTATGAATGTGGGTGTCTGGCCCCGCAGAATGTGCTGCTGACCACTGTTGTCCACTGTCCTCCCAGGTCTTGGGCATGCGCACTTCCGGAGGTTGCTTCCTCACGCAGCAGTGTGGGCTTTCCCACACTTACAAAAAGAAGCTATAGAATATTCTGCTACATGCGTGTACCATAACTGAACTGTTTCCCCACTGATGGGTTTTGGGGATGTTTTTCTTTTTGGTCATGAATTGTATAGTTTTATTTTTATTAAATTACATATTTGTTATGTTAGGAATTATGAAAGGAACACTAAGGATCAAAGAAAGTGCTAAAGTAGTATTCGTGCATTATAGAAATATGGCTGAGCAGGAGAATAAGCAAAAACACACATGATTCCCCTCAGGTAACTACAGTACGTATCTTTAGCACAGCTTCCCAGTCTCACATACATTTTTTAAAAATAGGGCAAAGGAAAGCCCTTTAGGGAAGGGATGGTACTGTAAATGAAGTTTTGTAATAGAAGGCTTACAATGTATTGTGCACATCTTTTAATCTAATTAACAATAGTGAATATTTACTAAGTGCTTAAAATTTGATAGGAACTATTTACAGTGTTTTACACTATTTCACAGGAACATGTAATGTATGTGTGGTTATTACAGCAAATGAGGGGATTTATGTATGTGTGAAATTTATGTACATGGTTTTGTGCCTTAACTCTTACTGTTTCTTGCTTTTATAATTCAGCCCTACATTCTTGTGATTTATCAATCTACCTGGCTGTGCGTACTCACATTGGTTCCCACCAGGGATGCCCTTATCTTTTCCTCCAATCCATGGGAGGAGTTGCTGGGACCTGTGTCCAGGAGCAGGATAAGTGGGTCATGTGAATATAGACAGAGTGGGCAAAAGTAGGTTTGCAGTTGTAAAACAAACAAATAATGCGATAATAAATAAATAATAATACATGAATAAGCTCTGTTTCCTATATTCACAACTGTATGTACTTATGACTCAGTATTCAGAGACCAGATTCTTCTCCAGAATGACTGTGCTGGCGTCCCCACTCTTGTATGTTTTGTGTGGTTTCAGGGACATGTGTATAAATGCCTAGAAAAAGCACTGGCCACACTGGGACGTGTACAGGGGCACCAGGAGGGAGGCGATGGTCAGAGGGCCCTTGAGCCTTACTGATCATGATTTGATATGTTCTAAGGAGAATGTCTTTGTGCGTAACTTGTCATTATAATTTACTGTTTAAAGAAGGTCTGCAAAGATGAGCTTTATCTAAAGTTTACAGTGTTAGTCTGTGAACACATTTGGAATTGTGAACGTGTGGGTTACCGTTAGTCATGGCACACGGGTGAGCTCTCTTGCAGCTTGGTGCTTTTATGGTGTGCTCTGACTAGTTATCTCAGTCATACCTGGAAGCCGTCCTCAGACATTTAGTTCAGGTCCCCCACATGTCAGGTGGCTCAGAGGGGTATTTCCAAGGGCCCAGTGTCAGGAGAACTGGCGAAGTTTGATGTGGAGAGGTGGTGCTGGAGAGGTGGGCTGGAGAGAAGACTTCTTTCTGGAGGCCTTACTGACTTCAAACTGAGGTGGAGGCGGGACTGGGTGCAGTTTTCCTGCAGGTGAGATGAGGAGGAAACATTCTCAAGAACAGTAAGTTTCAGTAATTTCCTTGTGCAAACACTTAACTGAATGAATGTATTAGTTTAGTCTGTTTACTAAGCACAAGGTATTAAGATAATCTTTGCCAAAGATTAAGGTAATCTTTTCCAAGCGCTTCTCGGTAAAAGTCAAAGTGTGTGGTCTTCAGGTCAGGACTCAAGCTTCTTTCTTTTCACCTCTTCTAAAGCAAGAGATCTGGTTGACTGAGGTGATACTTTTTTAAGGTGCCATTCAGATTCCTCTTGGAACTTTTTTTTTAATCCTCTCCCAAGGACATGCTCGTTGATTTTTAGAGAGAAGGGGAGGGAGGGAGAAACAGCGATGTGAGAGAGAACCATTGATCCGTTGCCTCTTGTACACCTCTGACTGGGGACTGGACCTGCAACCTAGGCTTGCGCCCTGACCGGGAATCAAACCTGCAACCTTTCGGTTTACAGGACAATGCTCCAACCAACTGAGCCACACCAGCCAGGCCTCTGCTCAGATTTTAGTTTCAACTGCAATGCCTTATTCCTTATATAGAGCCCAAATGAATACCAACAGGGCACACTTTAAATAGCAGTGGTAGAGCAGAGCAGTGTTCTACGAGGACCTCTCTTAGTCTCTGGTCCCATCACCTTCACTGCACCCAATTAGTGTTTGTGCCTCAATTTCACTTTCAGAACTAAGAGTAGGAATATTTTCACAACTGTGTTGTGCTGAAAGAGGAGGTGTTTGCACACAGCTACACAGATAGGTTCCTTTCCACTCTGGCCCAGTGATAACACAGGTGATCAGACAGATGAGCTCTTTGGAGGCGGAAGACAGGATGTTGATGATACTTTATGAAGTACACATGTTCGCTTCTACTTACAACTAAGTAGAATAAAAACATTAAAAAAATTGGAAGGTGGACACAGATATAAAGTCATAACTCTAAGACAGAAGCGTTTCCTACCACTAAATAGGAAACCAGTTCCTATTTAAACCATAGGAACTCAGTGGTTTAGAGGTTAAAGGCACAAAGCGTGGTTGAGAAGGCAGAACCTCCTGGCTTATTTGTTGTTCCCAGGGTTGGTGAACTCTGTGTAAACCATAGAACAGAAATAACCCTATAAACAGTCGCACACATGTGATACGTACCTGATGGATGTGTGCTAGCCAATAAATAATTAGTACTACTTCCTCTTGACTCATACGGTTGGAATAAAGGACAGTCAATCTAAAGGCTGTGTGCGCTTGTTCTTGAGCAGGGAGGTTGGGCAATCCTGCCACGTGGGGTAATGCTCTTGAGATGAAATAGGTGGGTTTGTCAAGGTTTGCCTTTTGGGTGTGAATCAAAGTTGAAACCTTTATATTGTCTAGATTTATGGCTACCTCATAATCTTTTGCCTTAGAATATCAAAGGTGTAAGATTTTTAAATTGGGTTGAGAGGAACTGAAGTTTCAGTTTGTTCTGTGTGTTTAGAGGAACATAGAGAAAATGGGCTAATTAATTACCCTCACCTGTGTAATCGTTGTTCATGATTGAAATGTTGGTGAGCTTTATTTCAGAGAAAGACAAGTAATAATTAAATTATATATCATTTTGTGTAGATTAGATAAAAAGCAAACAAAAGGATTAAAGATTTTACCGAGTGCGGATTTTAGATCCTTTATTCAAAATGTAACAGTTTGCTTAACTGGTAGATAAACAAATGGGAGCGTGGGGCTTGATGTTTCTGTGTAACTTGTAAGATCTGAGAACTGGTAATGAAATTCGCAACACTTGTAAGCTGGAGTTTTTTTTATGAAACCACATATGTATTTTTTTCTTTCATAGCTATTCTCTGAACCTGCAGGAAGGAGTGGGAGAAATGGTGATATATGACTTTTGAAGTAAACCTTTGATATTTGCATTGCAGTTCTGTGGCTTTAAGCTTTTAATTTTTACAATTGCAGGTGATATTTGTAAGGAGTGTCAGTTTCCAGTATGTTCTGAGTAGTGGCAATATGACCCTTAAAAAAAAAATGTAAGCACATGCCTATTTTATCTGTTCGGATGCCTTCAGAGTTGGCACGCCCTTGCAGCCTGTGTGGGAATTGAGATTGTTTCAGTTACATTAGTGTCTTATGGAAGTCTCAAAGTTATATATCTAAGTAGAGATTCAGCTTCATGATTGAGCCTTTTCCCTCCCAATTAAATATTTTTCTGGTGATTAAAATTCATTTGGCTTTTTTCTCTTAAGCCAAAATCACCATCAATAAAAATGTATCAAATTGCTTTGGGCAATTTCTTCACCTGGGCCTGGAGATACAAAGGAGGGGGCAGAACCTACAATTCTCAGGGTTAGCCAGGAGAGAAGGTAGATAGGCTTCTCTGGATTTAGGTGGCAGCAGGTGGAGAATTTGATTGTAGATGGATTTTCGGTACCCTTGGGATGTCCACCAAGCCTGTTCTGTGGGTTTGGTGAGGCCGGGCTTTGGTGTGGTAACAGCCAGCCCCAGATCACAGGAACCTACCACAACAATAGTGTATTTCTTGCCCTGAGTCCTCTGTGAGGCTGGGAGATGCTCCAGGTCAGCGGTCCTTCCTGCAGCAACTCTGTGATCCAGGCTGCTTCTGTCTTGTGGCTTGGTTGTCTAATTGCTGCGGCTGTGGGGGGTGGGGTGGGGAGTGGGGTGGGGAGGCAGTTCTCTGCCTCCTTGAT
The DNA here is from genome assembly GCA_004027475.1 of Anoura caudifer. Classification (NCBI taxonomy): domain Eukaryota; kingdom Metazoa; phylum Chordata; class Mammalia; order Chiroptera; family Phyllostomidae; genus Anoura; species Anoura caudifer. The sequence goes on along the minus strand of PVKU01001692.1, from coordinate 156,918 downwards.
GAAGAGTCAGTCACTTATCACTGCTCACTGCTCACATTTCGTTGGCCCAGTTGCTTACATGGCCCTGTCTTTTGCAAGGTAATGCAGTGCTTAGGAAGTGAAATCAATGAGCCCTGATAATGTCTACTATGTGTCTCACCAAGGGTTGGGGTATCAGAGAAGAGGTGGGAAGTAGAGATGAAGATGTGAGAGAAGTCATTTACATAAAGGGAACAGTGGAGTGGATTTATGAGGGAAAGTGGACGCTTAAGAGAGGGTGGAGTACTCCATGATGGTTCCTCTGCATGAAGCTTTCTTCACCTCTCAGGCAGTACGGTGCTCTAGAAGAGTGTAAAGGGTAACTATTGCTGCTTTCCGGAAAGTGCAAAAGATTCTCTTGGTCCCGTTGTTGATTTTAGTTCTGCGTAGACATTGTCTGCCTCCGAAAGAATACTCATGCATGTGGTGGATTGATCATGTTAGGCGGGTGTGATCTTGTAGGTCAGCAGATCCTTAACTCTTGATGGCAACAGGTTGTTTTAGCCAGAGCTTAGGTGGTGATCTGGTATAACTGTTTATTATTATCATTGTTCTTCTTCTTCTTATTAATCTCAATGGGATTAGGAGAGAGTTTGTGTGTAGTCTTATGCATATTAAACATTATGAGGATGCTGTCTTTCTATAACCTTCTTTTCCAAGAGTGTTTGTTACCTGACTCCAACATTGGAATGCACAACCCTACTACTTCTGCCCCTCTACCTGCAACACCCGCAGAGAAGCAGTCTACTGGGTCAGATGATGCACTTTCTCTGGGTGTGTGTTTACTGCTCTGGTTCTTTGTCTCTGATCTTGCCTTGGCCGCCCCTGTTCTTTCTTCTCCGCAACTCTACCCACGTACTCTTCCCTCCATGGTCTTGGGCAGCAGGCAGACCCAGATTTGGGCCCTATTCCTGTGACCAGCTATTTGATCCAGGGCAAATTGCTCTCCAAGTCTCAACATCTTTATCTGTAACGTGGGACTAAATAAAATAGGTGCCTCGTGGGATTCTTAGTGGTTAGGAATGCATGCAAAACATCATAGTACCTAGTACATTTAAATTACTCAATAAATGTTAGCTATGGTTAGGATTATTGTCATTTCCCATAGTTCAAGGCACATGTTAAATAATTTTTTCATGAACACTTTTATTTCAACAGACAGTGGATATGGTTTACACCATTGAACTGCGAAAGCACTGCCGATCTTTGTTGACATTTTGATCTTTGTGTTACCATTTTTTTTGCACTGAGACTTAACATCCCATAGGACAATGGGTATCCTTCACTCATTGCTATGTCTGCTGAATTGTGTGGGCAAGTAGTAGATGTTCAGTTAAAGGTTAAAGTTTGCAAAAATGAGATATAAGGGGAGAGGGCTCTAATATATGAGGTCTGTCCAGAAAGTATTCAGCCATGTACTATGAAAAATGCCATTTATTAAAGAAGACACAAGATACAAGAAACATTGTACATAGGACAATGATGCCTCAGTCTTCTTCAAAGGAGGCACCTTAAAACCTCACACAGTTTTCCCTACTGCCATCAGCTTCCCCATCGTATTTTCCTGAATCTCATCAATGGCCTGAAATCTTTTCCCTTTCAAAGATGATTTTAGTTTTGGGAAGAGCCAGAAGTCACAGAGCGATTTCTGCTTCAAGGCTATAGAAATCTGGGCTGTAGTGAGGCTGAGTTACCTGGGCGATTTGATGTTTTGCAAAAAAAACTCTGCACAAGATGTGATGCATGAGCAGGCATGTTGTCCTGATGCAGCTGCCAGTCACCAGTTGCCCATAGCTGCGGACTTCTGAATCATCCCAATAGTTTCCACTGAGGAATGTTCAAGCTTAACGTACAAGTTGATGTAGATTTGTTGTTCTACTCGCTCAGTCATTTTGAATGTGATGGCCACACAGTTCACATGCTCACTCAAAGGTACCTACCTGCTACTGCCACTGAAGTTGTCACTGTTCACACATGTGCATTCCAGTCCACTCTTCTCGGCTGACAGTTTTATGTCACTGTTGCCCAAACCATTCTCATTATATTAACAATGGTTGGACTTTTTCCAGACAGACTTCATATGTATAAAATTGTCTTCCTATTTGGCTGAATTCTCATAAGTTGGGAAATATAACCACTCTTGAAAAAATACTGATTTACTTCCCTGGTTAGAGTATATATATGATTCTCACTCTTTATGTAATTGAAACTTTCATACAAAAAAGAAGGAAAATGAAAAGAAATAATGAAAATAATGCAAATGACATAAAAGACTATCGCTATCATAGAGTAGCAGTTAATGAGTACTCAGGGAGAACTTAATACGACCTTGGTCATTTATACAGCCGAGAAAGTAGCTTTCATTTTTCTGTGCTCAGCAGCTTGCAAGACTCCCAGCTTTCTGACTGGTTCTGCATATGGGAGATTATATCTGGTAAAGCAAAAGAGGGCTATTAAATAAATCTCTCCTGAAGTTGGAGTCTCATAAAGCAGATGGATTTACTTGGAGTTATGCTGGTATTTTGGACCCAACTTGCATAATGGAGTTGGTTTACTTTCCTCTAGAAGGGCATCTTGCCCATCTGCCCAAGGGCATCATGGGAAGCTTGGAGATGGTGGGTGAGGCCTCTCTCCCCTCAATACCTACCTCTGATTGATCACCAACCACCTTTGAACACTGGATCCTCCAAGATATTCTTGAGAAAACCTTTGTTGTTTCATACCTTTATTATCTCCCAGAAGCGAGTGCAATGTTGGGTACCTATAACATGGTAAGATGTTAGAGAATATAGAGACACCTTACGATGCTGAGACAAGCACTTGCATTTTACAGTCAGAGGTCTTAGGATTTGTTCACCCAAGGAACCAGGCATCTTGATCTCATGTCTGCTACAACACGATTCACCAGGGGTATCTTTTTCAATGCCTGGAGGTAGGTATTGTGCTCAGCACACTGGACAGAGAAACAAGCGTAGGCCTGCCAGCGGTCTTTGTGAGACCATAGGAGGCCTCTGTGAGGACATTGCTGTCAGGGGTTGGGCTATGAATTGTTGGTAAATCATATGGATATAATAGGGCTGGTAGAACTATATGAATTGAGGGCTTTGGCTTGAAAAATCTGCTTAACAGGAACTGCCTGCTAAAACATATTACCTTGTTTTCTTGCCTTAATTGTCAAGAGTAGGACTTATAGCATCATCTTCTGCTGAGCTGCTTCTTCAAAAATGTGCTGAGGGAGTTGAGCCTATATATAAAAAAACCCACTGCAATAAAACTTTTTGTAGTCCATATAATTCTCAATAGTGAATAATTTAGATTTGGCTGTAGAGATTTTGTTTTCTTAAGCTTTAATATTATAAAGTAATTTTTTTTGTTGCAAAACAACGCACGTTCATTGAGGAAAAATGGGAAAATGTAGGAAAGCACACAGAAGAAAAAAGTCACCCATAATCCCACCTCCAAAGGAGAGACAGTGTTTTAGTGTTTACCTGTGTTCACAAAATTGGCATCATATTGTATATAATACTTTATAGCCTGTTACTTCTATTAAATACATTATTAATTTTCTCCTTGTCATTATATGGTATTTGAAGATAAAAACAGGGTTATTTAAAAACTGATTCCAACAGTTTCTTATCAACAATTTTCAAACATGCAGCAAAGTCGGAGGAAATTTACGGAGTCTATCACCTGTATTCTACCCACCCCCTCTGTCCACCCATCAGTCTGTGCGGCATATTAGTTTTAACCAAGCTAGTTTACCTTCATAATTGTGTTTGGCTTACACCCGTATTCAGGAGGATTTGCATTCTCTGAGTACACACAAAGGAAAGCCCAGAAAGCTTTCCAGGAGAATTTCGTTGGGTGTAGTGAGAAAGGGAATCCAGGGATTTAAAATTTGCCCTGGAGCTGAGTGTGCATTCTTAGCATCTGAGGAGGCAAAGAACCGGGTAGAATGACTTCTGTCTCACTCCTCTGCTTTTATGCTAATTCACACTCCAGCATGGGGACAAGGAATATCTTTAGAGGGGCTAATACTTTTCTCCCTAGTCATTCTCAACACTGTTAGAAACCCTGATGTTTGGTAAATGGCGACGTGGACTGACTTGGTAGGAAGAGCACTCAGCCTGGTTTCCACCAGCCTGCAGGTGAGGTGGTTGATCCTGGCTGCCCAGTGGACCCAGGCCCCTGTGCCCCGCACCCTCGCACCCTGCCACTTTTCTCCTACGTTTCTGTGGGTGGGAGGTTGAGGCACTGTTGCTCTGCTCTGTAACTTCACTCTGCTGCAGACAAATTTTCCACCAGTTTACCCGGCTTTTCTGTTTGAGTGACAGGTTCTTTCATATTTTGGTGGTGGTGGTGGAATGTTGAGGTGTCAGCACAGGATGACCTTAGAGGCACAGAAAACAGTCTTGTTTGTATCTCTCCAATGACTTCTTCAAAGTTGCCTTAAGCTGTATGTCCCAAGGGGTGAAGGCCAGGTGCCCGGGCCTTGCTTTGTGTAAAGTTCCCAGCACAGCACCTTGTGTACTTAGGCACTCACATGCTGACTGACAAGGAGCCTGCCCCTGTTAAACCCTCCTAATCCCTGTAGTTCTTCTCTGTGAGCCTGTGGTACCTTTCACAAGAGTTTCAAGAACACACATCAGTTCTCCAAGTTGTATAACCTTTTCTTGTGCTTTCAAGTGCCTGGAGGCCCCTAAGAGAGTGCAGGCCCTGTGTTTGTCTCCCCTTCTTCTTTCTCACGGTTCACCTTCCAGGGTGTTCAATCTCAGTGTCACGTCAGCATCATTTAAAATGATAAGAAGCCTCAACGCTGACATTGGTGACAGCTCTGACATGCTCTTTCTCACAAACTCAACCTCGACTAGAACCCCTCCTAGGAACCGGGGTCTGTGGAGCCCTGGCTTTACTTAACTGGGTCCTCTGGGCAAAGCGAGGCCTCTTCCCTTCTTTGGTCTCCGTCACTTCTTTTTTGTTGTTTTCCCAAGGGCAGCCTGTTGTTGGCCATCTGAGGCAGATCCTGCAGTTTCTGGGTTACTCACATGCCTCGATTTTTCCCTCAGGCAGTTTCGGGTCTCAATGACTGGGCTGGCCAGGAGGACCTTGACACTTCGATAGGACATCTGGTTTCTCCCCCACTGTACCTCCTCCTCCTCCCCTCTTTCAGACAGATTTCCCCCCTCCAACTCAGAGCTGTGGTTCTCAACTGGGGGAGATTTTGACCTCTTCTCCCTCCATTCTCTGGAACATTTGTCAGTGTCAGGAGGCACCTTTGATTGTTACACCTGGGGAGCGGGGTGGGAATGTGTCCTGCCGGGAATGCTGTTAAGCATCCTACAATACAGGTCAGGCCCCCTCAAGAAGAATTATCTGGCCCAACCAGTCAGCAGTGTCAAGGTTGAGAAATCTTGCCCTGGACATAAAGATGGATTTTAAAAAAATCTTTCCATCCATAATATTATATAGCCTTCATGCCAGTATTACACTGCTCCCTATCAGGAAGTTCATCTGCACACCTAACCTAAATCCCTTATGCTTCAATCGGTTGGCCTGAAGTGGGGGTGAAAATGTGTGTTCACCATCTTCTGCATATGACCATGTTCTCCGAATCTGATGTTGGTTAACTTTAAAAATTTATTCACTTAGAGCCTCTTTCCTTTTTTAAATATTTTTTTGAAATTTATTTTTGATTTTAGTGGAGAAGGGAGGGAGTAAGGAAGAGCAATATCATGAGACAGAAACATCGATTGGCTGCTGTCTATACACACCCTGACTGGGGATCAAACACGCAGCCCAGGCATGTGCCCTGCCTGAGAATTGAACCAGCAGTCTTTTGGTTTGTGGGACAATGCCCAACCAACTGAGCCACACTGGCTGGGGCTCTTTTTTCAGTGTCCTGAGGCGTTTTCCGAACTTTCCATGAATTATGTCTCTTAAATTGTGGTGACCCAATCCAGAGGCCACTTGCTAGCAATTCCGCCACTGCTGCACACGAGGCAGGTGGTTATCTTTGGGTGGGATCTGGGGCACGTCAGGACCAACCATGTGGATAACCAGTAGGAGGCTAGGTAAACAGTTGGTTACTTCTCCTGCTTAGTGGAGGGAGTTACGTCCACATCAGAGAGACCTGCATCTGAATGAAAAATGATCATAGGTCTCAGTTTTCTGAGGCATAAAATGGGGATAAAGTACTTCGTAGGGTTGTTGGGAGTATAAATGAATTGGACTGTGTCTGTACTGATAATCATTAGCACTTAATGAGAATCAAGTAAGTAGACACTTGGCGTTTTAATTTACTGTGCTCACGATTTCTGTTGGAGAAGGAGGGGCCTCCGCCTTCTCAGGAAACCTCATCTCTGGCTAGTTGTTTTCTGTTTTTCTGGGACTTTTGACAGAGAATATTTCAAGAAGGACAAAACAGTTCTTTGTGCTTGTTTTTAATGACAACTAGAGATATCTTTTTATTGGATGGTCTCCTTGAGTATTACTTTGACTTAGAGTTTTAAGTTTTTTGGGAACCAGCTCCTGAACCCAGGCTGGGAAAATCTCCTTGTTCATTGGCTGATGGAATTGTGATTTGGGGCGGGGATGGGGCGGTTGGACAGAGATGGTGTTTATTCTCAGCGGGGATTTTGGAAGGCTTCAGGGCAGGGATAGGTGAGACATGGATTCTATCCCAGCTCCAGATTGCATTCCTTTAGGAATGGGGTAAAAGTGACTCTCTTCCATCCACTTACAAATTATTTATGTCTTGTTCATCTTTTCTCTCATTGTATTGTGCCTGGCAATCTAGAATATTGACTGAATCCATATTCTAAAGAGTTTCTGTTTGCAGTTGAGTTTTGAGGGGTAGGAGGCTGGCTCAGTGAGTGGACCTGTGATGACCAGACCTTGCTAATGCCGGAAATGCAGGCTTGTAATTTTGTGACATAAGGACCGAATAAGCAGCGCAGGCTGGCCCATAAATGTGTCTTAGTGCTTCTCCTGGGCCACTCTGCTGGGCCTGCCAGTGAGTATTCTCAGAGAGATCTTTTGCTGTGGGAGAGTTTGACCCACACTTTCCTTTCAGGCCAGTCTTGCTGCCAGCCAAGGTTTGGCCTCTGCTGTGTGGGACTTGAATCCAAAATATTTAAAAAGAAAATCTGGGAAGGAATTTCCATCATTTATTTAATAAATGAAAGCGTGAGGTAGAAATTAAAAGTCATTGGGGGAATGTAGCTGGAAAAAGTAAACCATGTGAGACGTGTGCCTTTAGAGTTTTAACTCCTTGTCAGATTTTTTTTCTCTAAGAACTCCCTTGTAAGTCCTGTCAGCTGGATTTGATGAGCTTGAAGTTGTGAGTGTGAATCTCCCATGAAGAGGATGCACATCAAAGAGTCAGGTTGTCCTTGGCTGCTGTTTTTCAGTCACACATGTAAGATGTTTGTTAACTGAGCTTGAGGCTGATGGAGAGAGTGTGACTGTTCTGTTTGGTGTCGTTGGGTCCCTCAGCCCAGGGCGGGTGGGCATCTCTGCGGGCTTCACCATAATGAAACCTAGTAAAGGACATAAAATTATTCATGAACTGGTACACATACAAAAGATGAATGTTTAATGGTTAAATGGTAGTGAAAATGAGAAAGAGAGAATGAGCTGAACTGAATCGTTTTTAATTCCAATTTTAGTTAGAGGTATTTTTTTCAATACATTTGGTTTAGAGTTGAGAGTGAGGTGAAGTGGTATTTGGGTGTGCATGTTTCTTGTAGGTTTATAGTGTGCTAATTTCTAAGACTAGTGAAATTGCATTTAATATTTCTGTGGATTTTTTTTTTTAGGTCTAGTTAGTCATAATCTTTCCCACTTCTTAAATAATTTGGTGCATAGTCTTTGAAAGACATGGAAAAAAAAAGCATGGGAATGTTACTTTAAAGTTCAAGAGAAAAATGAAGGTGAATGGAAAATAAACATTTTTTGTTGGCCCTGTTTGGTCATCTTGGTTCTGGCCAGAGAATGTGAGGAATTGTAATGCAGGTCAGATACTATCATGAAACATAATATGACATCCAGATACTATTACAGCCAAACATTTCCAAGGCCCTGCTGACAGCTTAATTATTCCAAGCATTATTTGATAGGGCTGAATACCATTTGCCCAAGACTTTGGACGTCCGTTGGCATCTTTGTCTAGTGTAAGCCATGGAAGGTGTGGAAGTCTGCACTGATAGGATGTGAAAATCCAGGGTTACCGTTTCCCTTCACAAAAGGAATCATCACGGAATGCCTTAAAGTGGCCTGTATCCACCAGTGGCTTCAAAACATGGTGCAGTTTGCAAAACTCCCTCAGTTTTCCAGGATGAAGTACAGGCTATCGCTTGGTGAGACCATATCTGTACTGCGGATAGCCATCGAGTTTTCTCCTTCACATGCTCTCCTGAAGTGGTTGGTCTCACAAGCCAAGGACAAAGAATAAAAACATGGGAGAGGTGGCCCATTTTGGTCTCCAAGGCTCGAGAGAGTCTTTGCACACTTTCCTGGCCTCCTGTTAAAGCTGAGAACAGACTTCAGTGGAGCCAGCTTCATGTCTGCTGAGCAGTATACCCCTTGCATGTCAGGGTATCAAGGGATATGGGATTTTTCTTTTAAACGTTTCCTGAAGCTAAAGCCCTGTGGTTCCTCTACCCCTCTGCTACTTTTAGCATTGCCTGAAATACGGTGCCATGGTGAGAATGTGGAGGACAGCTGGGACCCTGGCGATCGCATGAGTATGTGACATAATTTTAGACGTACACTGAGGAGTTAGGGAGCCTTAATGGAAGGACACCTTCAGAACACAGTACAGTATTCTGTCCATATATAACAGGCATCTGGATGTTATTTACGTGGCTAAATTACCCACACGTTTAAATATAGTAACCTATTTTAACGTAGTACTATTCTTAAACCATTCAAAGTGTTGTCCTTTGCAGTATTTCATCTGCGGACTCTTAACAGTACTTAGCCACCTGGCGAAGGCTAAGACTGTGGTGAAATTACAGCACAGAGAATGTGATGTCCCATCTGAGTTCATAGTCCATTCACTCATTTAAAAAAAGGTTCACACTTTCTGGTATAGGTTCAGCTGATTTTGTGTTGTGCTTTGTGAGTTATCCTAGTATCCTAGGTAAATAATCCTGGAATGCAGTTGAAGTATTTCTTTTTACTCACTTGGTTTGGCAAATCATTGACAGATAAATGATTTTATAAGTGATTTAATGAGTTAGAAATATGGCAACTTTACAAGAGCCTTGACGCTTATGCATTTGACGTGGTTTAGCTTTTATTGCACCAAAGGTGGGTTATCCCTTTAAAATTATTATACAAAACTGAGAGAAAGGAGGAGTCAAATGCACAATTTTAGGGTTAAAGGCAATAATTTATGGTACAGTAACAAGTTGGGATGTTGTGTCGCAACTAATGCAAACGTATTTTAGAAACATGAAAAATATTTACAACTAATTCACAATGCAAGTAGCAGAATAGAGAGTCATAATTATTATGACTATATATGTGAGTGTATGTAAGTTATGAGTGTGTCTGTGTATGAATAAGGATTAAAATGTAGTATACTACCATGAAAATAGTTGTGTTTGGGTAATGGAATTTTTAAAAACTTATTTAAAACACTCTTTGTCATTGTTATTTAGTATAGTTTAATTTTAAGGAAGGGAGGGAAAAAGTTTCATTTGACTGGTTAATTACTTCTTTTAAGCCTCCAGGAGTGAAATAGTAGAATGGAGATAATACCTTTAAATATCAAATATTTATATTTCTTCATTTGTTTTTATAAAATGTTTCTTCATAGGAGGCAGTGCACACCAAATACTCCTTTGTAAGAGATGAGAGAACAATTCCTTTTTCCCCCCAGGACTGTCTCTTGAATACGTGGAAACACATCCCCCTCTTGCTTGCCTGTCCTCACTTAGTAAGTGGGAGAGAGCAGGAAGGAGGTTTTCACATCTCCTTCCCCTGCATCCTCACCCTACCTTCTTTATGATGTTGGAGTTTGATCAAACAATGCATGGGAGCCCAAGCCTTTGACATTGCTACCTGGAGAGATAAGAATATATTCCGGTGATGGACCAGTACTGGTGGCAGAGTTTTGGGGAGGACTGTTCGTCACACAATGCGGTAATGATTGTAGTAGAGGTGATCACGTATTTTGTTTCAGTACCTTAATGATGTCCTCCCTCCTCCCCGGATATTTTCCAATCTGTCAGCAAAACCTATGGCTCTACCTCCAAAAATATCCCTGATTCAACCACCTTTCTCCTTCTCCACTCAGTGCCCCTCGCTCCGGCCATCAGGACATTATGCCCGGACATGGACAGTAACTCCCTGACCTAGCATGCTGCTCCTGCTCTTGCCCCCCCTACAGCCTTACTGCTGCAGAGCAGCCGGAGTGAGCTTTGTAAAATGAGAGCCAGGTCACATAGTTCTCCTTTTCAAAACTCTCCAGAGAACTTATTTTGGTCTCTAGGGCTCCCTCCATGTGTTTAGTCCCCTTTCCACCTGTCTGGCTGTCAATTTTCCACCAGCCCTCTCCATCAACAAGCTGTAGCCTCACCGCCCTTGTTTCCATCTCTGAAGCTCTCCAAACTCATTGCTTTTTACGTTGGAGGCTGATCAAATAAATGCACGGGAGCCCAAGTCTTTGAAATTGTCATCTGGAGCAAGGAAAATATAATCTGGTGGATGGAGCAGCTCTGGTGGCAGAGTTTTGGGAAGGACTATTTATTGTAAAGTGCAGTGACAGTTGTATCAGAGGTGATCACGTATTTCGTTTTAGCACCTAAATGTGTCCCCTACCAGATAATTTTTTGGGGGAAAGGGCCTTAGGCCCATTATATGTGCTGCCCCTTCCCTTGGAATGCTTCATCCATGGGCTAGGTGGCTCCCTCTCATCAGCTCAGATGTCAGTACCTCAGAGGGGTTTCCTGCCTGTCGAGGGTCGCGCGCCCTCCTCACCAGTTGATAGCATGCCTTAGTTTTATTTTGGTCATGGCATTGATCACTAAATGAAATGATCTTATTTTTGATTTAAAAAAAAAATTTACTCCCTCCTCCCTCCTATTAAAATATAAACCACATGGGGGCAGGTACTTTTTTCCAGCACCTTGAGTAGTGCCTGGCATATTCCAGAAGCTCAATACAATCCGCTAAATGAGTAACAAGTACGTATTCTCTGTCATTACATTATGGTATGAGCTGTCAATTGAAGTTCTTCCCATCTCCAAGATGCTATTCTCCTTTGTGCGTTGAAGGCATTGATTGTCACAGTTGTTACATGTACATGGTAGATCAAGTAGGTCCTGTGCTCTGGTTGCTCCTACCGGCCCCCGCTTGATTAGTGCAGTGACATTCTTACACCTGTCTGTCCATTTTGTACTCCTTACTGGGACTGGGTGGGCTGAAGTGACAGGGGGAAGCCAACTGACACATGATGAGATTGAATCTGAAACTTGGGCTCTTCTGGGATTTTGGTCTATATACTGTTCCTACTAGTCCACAGCCCAGAGCCTAGCCCTGAGGGCTTGGCCACTATTGCCAACAGGTTTTCATTACATTATGTGCAGGAGGAGTCATCTTACCAGCGAGCAGGGCAGATCAAGGGTGTAGGTCCCTTAACTACCTTCTGAGAGCTTAGAGGTCAAGGTGCACATGTTAGTTGACCAAAAACTTGACGGTAAAGACATAAAACTAAATACTATCATTTATTGAGAAAATGACACCCAAAAGAAATAAACAAGTTTATTTGTTAAAAGATCAATTTAACAAGTACTTATCAATATAATCAGCCTAGCTATCAAAATAAAAAAAGGTAATAAATGAGTGACTATATCATGTTTAAATTTATGCCATCCTAATCAGCTCTCCATAAAATACACATCTGCTTCCCATTAGCGATATGGTCACAGATATCGAGACTTCATGCTGTAAGGAAGTAGATTTAATGAAAAAAACAAACAAACAAACAAACAGTATTTGTAATGACTCTGTTCCTGGAAATGTTGTACCAGGTCGCCGGTCTGTGTTGCATTAGACATGGCACTGCTGCGAAGACGCTTGGTTGTTCGGTGCAACTGTGCCTGGGGCCAGTAGACGTTGAATTAAAAGTGCATACAGTGACCCGCCCAGCTGTTCTACTTTTTTACTGTCCGCCATTACACACCCACAATAGCTGAGAAATTATGTTTTCTGGGTTAATAAAATCAATTTCTAGATACCTGAAGCCCAACTAAACTTCAACCATAGTTGCTGAAGATAACTCTGAAGTTGAATTGCACCTCGTCCATTGAGGCAGGAAAGTGTAGTTGTCCTCATTTTTCATTTGCAGTGAATTTCTGGAAACAGCTAAGCAATGGGATAATACACTTACAGTGGGGAGAGGTGTTGACTGTTCCTTTCTGAAGGCCTAACTACACATGAAACCCCTCAGCGTGCTTCCCTGGAGAGGAATTTGCTCCTTCCGGACTCCTGCAAGCCTGGGAGCACCATCCCAAAGCTGGTGCCTCTCATCTCTGATTCCCGAGGCATCTGCTTTCCCAAGGCTCACACTCCGCCCCCTCACTCAGCGACAGGGGCCTAGGAGTTGGGAAGGAAGTTTCTAAACCTTCTCCTTTGTTAGGAGGGGGTACCAGGAAACTTTTGGGTGATTTGTGTCGGCTGTATCCTGTCTGCTGTAGTGATTCAAAGTGGGGTCCATGGACTAGATGCATCAGATCCCCTGGGAGCCTGTGCAAATGTGGAATCTCAGACCCTACTCAAACGTACTAAATCAGCATCTACATTTTTCATAGGGTATCCAGGTGACCCCTTGTGCTCTCTGCACATCTTCCAGTTCTAGCACTTTGGCCCCCAGATCCAAGCCTATGAGAGGGACAGTTTTCCTGATGTCCTGCTAGCCTACCACTGGTGGTAATGTGGGATCTTGCTGGTGGCTTCCGTTAGGAGGACTCACAGGGTGGGGCTGCTGGAGGCAGGAACTGAAAGCATGCTGCTGCTTCCATGGGGCCTACTGGGTTGTTGGGGCCCTTCACAGGGCGTTTCTGCTGTCCTTTCAGAATGTGGCATCATCCCCCTGTTTCTGGGTGAGAGTGCATTGAGGGGAGGGGGAGAACTCCATGCTGTAGGTGTTCCTTTACTTCCTGTTGTGTGGATTTAACTTGGGGTAGAGCCTCAGGTTGCTCGGGAAGATGAGATAAAACAAGAATTTGATTGAGTAAAATCAAATCAGATGGAGAGATAGGGAGGGGTGGGTGGCATTAAAGTGGAGGATATTTTTCCTTCTGTCCTTGAGCGAGGAGAAATTTTTTAGGTACTTGCTGCTTCATGGATGTGGTAGCCATGGATATTTGATTACTGGAGATGTGGATCTGCAACACTGAATCATTTCCCGCCATAATTTTCTGTACATGCAATCACGTGGTACAGAAGTTAGTTGTCAGTGCTGGCTACCCAAAGCAGGGTTCATTGAGATGGAGTTGACTAGAAGCTGGCAGGAAATGGGACTCTGGGAGCTGAGTTGATGGGGGAGGGGGGAAAAAGGCATTGTTTCAGAAGCTGTAGTAGACCTATGTCCATCTAGGTGTTTAGGATAATCATATTGTTTATAATGTTAACAGTCAAAAGAAAATTCACCATTTCGGTGCCAGGTGTGTTCATTTGTATTGTTATGTTTGTGTGCATTATCTCATTTAATATTAATAGGCATCCTGAGAGGTAGGTGCTATTGTCATTCCCTTTTTGTAATTGATGAAACTGAGGCACAAATGCACAAGCAGCTCGCCCAAGGTCGCAGGGCAGAAGGCTGTCTGGCCGCAGACTCCCATGTGTTCGGTACTACATGACCAAGAGGAAGTACAGTGGGCTGGGCTGGGTTTGGAAGTACAGAGTGAAGCTTTCAGGAGTGTTAGACATTAAAAACGGTCATATTAGGAATTATGCTAGAAAACAGAGTGAAATGAGAATTGGGGGAAGGGGCAGCTTGGCCTCTGTTAGGTGGAGGTTGGAATCGGCCCGACCTCTCCTTGGAACTGATGCTGCTGTGCTCCCTGGGCTCCTGATTAGGTGGTTGTCTTGAAGCCTTAGTAGACCTTTCTGGACTGGCCTGTGTATTGGAGTGGTACTGGGCAAAGCACATTTCTTCTCTGCTTGCTGTTTCCCTGTCAAACCCTTCTAACAGGGGTGTAATTGATGGGAATTCTGGGGGTTCTGGGAAGCCAGAGAGGGGAGCAAGAACACACTTCATCCTGTTGGCATGCTGTTCTGGCCAGCTCCTTCCAGGAGGGGTCTTTCACTCTGCCAGCAGCAGCTTCCTTCGACATCTCGGCGGCCCTCAGAAGCCATCCCAGCCAGTCCTCAGGAGTTTGGTCTCCGCCCCATGTGGACTCTCACTGACAGCCCTTCCTTGGAGATCCTGAGGGTCAGCACCTGCCCCTCTGAGGTCTGGGTCCTACCCTTGTGGGTCTCCTCGAAGCTGTTAGGTTCTTATAACCCCAGCCCCTCCCTCTTAGATTTCTCCAGCCCTGGGGGTGGCAGCCAATTTCTAAAGTTCCTCTGGTCTGTATCAGCCAGTCTTTTCAGGTCTCTAATATCTATGGGACCGATTCTTTATATTAAATAATATTTGTTACAGTACCTTGTGTACCTCCTTTTCCCAGCCGTCTCCTGGCCTGGCATTGTGGCCTCCTGGAGGGGGAGGAGGGGAGAGAAGCTGAGATCCCAGACACATGGTTCTCAAGAGGATAGGGGAATAGCTGGAGAAACTCACTAAAAATGCAGATTCCAGGCCTCCAGTTGCAATAATTGTGATTTAGTACATTGGATATGGCTCAAGAATCAGCTTTATAAATAGGCTTCTTAGGTGTTTCTAATGTAAGTTACCTGGTCTCCGAGGCTTTGAGAAAATCTTTCTTAATCCGGGGTCTTCTCACAGGGCTGTTTCTTGAGTATGGGGCTGTCCTGGGCCTTAGAAACAAACTTTACTTATTTTACTTTTTTATAGAATGGGGGCTATGGATATGCTAATCTTTGACCAAAGGCCACGAAGGTCGTACATCTAACGGAAGCTGAACATCTAACTCTGGTTCAGCCCAGCAAGCGCTGGTGCAATTAGCTGGAGAAGGGAGCTTTGCCACCAATTGTGCACTGTCCACTCGCCAGGCCTTGCACTCCCCAGTTGCTGCTGTCCACTCAGAGGGATACCTTCTTCTTCATACAAAGGCAACATTCATGTAGATGAGGAGGGGTGAGTGGAACTGATGTCAAAGCAGATACTGGCTCTTCTTTTTGCACTTAGAGCCCTTCCCATTCCCATATGGCTTTAGGTTGGAGTGGTAAGGAATTGGAGACCACCAGCAATACCATGTTAGAACCAGGACACTTGTGTGTTTTGGCCTTTGCCAGTGGGTGTATCTGTTTATCTGTGTGCATAGCAATGGACATTCCTTTGTGGAATGTTGGCTCCTATTTGGCCGATTTAATCAGTAAAATGAGTGGGTTTTGCCTGGAGTTGTTGCTACCCCCTCAGAGCAGAACAGGAAGTTTTTCAGTCCTGCCAGATCATGGGGCTTTGAGTTTACAGGGCACAGGGACTTCAGTGTGACCTTTAACTGAGTATGAAACCCGGTTTGCTCTGTAGGAATGTGTCCCTCCTGCAGTCTAGGGCCTGATGCTGTGTTTCCCCGAGATGGATGTTGAGGGCTGTCATCGACTCCTATCTGTCACCTCTTCATATTGTTAGGTGGTTTATATCACCTCTTTATACCCGAGTAGAATTATAGAAGGTCCTACTTTATTTTAGCCTGCCTCATTTTGGGTGGCTTCTACATGCCGAGCATTGGCCAGGGGGTTCAGTTTTTTTTTAAAAAATTGAGGTTCCCAGCTCATTCTGGTGGAACATTGCTCTTCAGTGCGAGCTTTCCTGTGACTGAGTCCAGCACTGAAAGGGGTATGTTGCAAGTCAGAACAGCCTCCAGGCAGGTGACAGATGGCTTTTCTAGGTTCGTTCTTGAAGGTAGCTGCCACGTGCACCAAGCGTATTGAAAAAAGTGCTCTTCTTCTTCGTGTCGAGGTTATATAGCCTCTGCCAGGGGGTACTCTCCTGAGAGTACACCTGGCTGTGAGCACAGCTCCACCTCCCTTGTCCACTGGTGGCCTCCCCGGGGACGGGTTGATAGGAGTTTCATTCACTTAGCAAACACTTTTACTGAGGGCCTCCTGTGTTCCAGGCAGGGGTCTCAGTGAAAGGGCTGCTTCCAGAAGTAATGAGGCTGAGGGAGACTGCTCCGCCAGCAGATAGTGCTACGATGAGGCAGTCATGAATCTTTGGGAGCGGAGAGGAAGTGACTAATTCTGCCTGATGTTGTTAAAGAAGTCACCTCTTCTTTAACAAGTGATGCAGAGCCAATCCCTGGGACCAGGCTGTCAACCGATGGGCTCCCCCAAATCAAAATAGGATAGTCTTTTTCTTAAAAAATGCACAATCACTGACAGCGATTATATATCTACTCACGTTTTGTGTTGGTCCGTCTCAGTGTTAGGGTTAGAATCCTAGAACACAGTTTCACCTTTGAGGTTCTGGCCTCTGAGTGCTCTTCAGACTGTTATTTTTTAAAACTGGCAATTAAATATACTCACAGAATGATTTTTTAGCTCGTGTGTATCATTAAGAAGACAAAACATGACTAGCTGTAAATCCCAATATTAATCCCATTGAATTAGATGGAAATTAGGGTTTGTTATTTAACAACTGCTTCTCACATACAAACCATTCCCCTTTGAAATGGTGCTTCCAATTTCTCTGCACTTCCTTGTCACTTTCTTAGTAATTCTGTTTATGTTAGATAATTCCACTCCATCCCCTTCTGATTTTAATAAGTGTAGTATAGGGTTTTTAAAATGGTTTAAAATATATATATATATATTTTTTGTTTAGACATTGCTTGAGGTCCAAAATGAGTTTATTGACGTTACTTTGGTTCCAGTTCGATTCCACACACCAGTCTCCCTCTATCTCTCCTATGATCAGATCCCCAGGGTACTTGCTGTTTCTCTGTGCCATCAGATGGTTCTGGCTGAGTTACGTGAGTGCTGATTTTCTTTGGTGAGGTCCGTGACCTCTACAGGCAGTAACAAGCCACACTTTCCCAAGTAAGGTGGTTTATCCAGGTCAGTGGCGAAGTATAAGCACATTCACTGAGTGGCCCTTTCTCCGCTTCACCCTGGTCTTTACTTATTTATTTATTTTTGGTAAGTTCTAAATCTGCTCCAACAACCTCAGAAGGCAGCTCTACCCTGGTTCTTTTGATGGAGGCAGAAGGCTATAACTCAGCCGGCTTGGCTGTAACACAAACCGGGTCACTCAGGAGGGTCACCTGTTTGTAGCTGCCTGAAGCGAGGCCTTCCTGTGTGCAGCCTGGTGTGCGCGCGAGGTCTGCGTGCCCTCTCTCCAGGCAGTGGCGTCTGTTCTGTAAAGGAATCTGTGCAGCACATTGCACATGACACCTGCCTCACCGATTCTGTTCTTTGTGTTTGACTTGAGAGCTTACTGTGCACAGATTCCTTCCACTAACATTGCACCGAGTGACAGATGAATGGCTCTGATACTTTTCTCTTTGTGTGAAATGGTAGCATGAGGTGGGGTGGCGACACATGGTGAATCAGTTTGGGCCCATGTCCTGAGTACATTTCTCTGATACCTTGAGCCACGGGAAATGTGATCATTTTTTATCTGGAAGAACGGCAACTTCATATGTGTAATCTCATCAATAATTTAAAACTTGGACCATCCAGTAAGGAAAGGTACACCTTTGAAGCCAAATAGTAGTAAGTCAGGGCGGTAGATCATGGCCTATAGGAAGCTTTTATGTGACTCAGAGTATTTCAGTATTTTAAAAAATTAATCGCTAGCATTCTCATATTAGGAGATCTCACACAAAATTCTGACTTTTTTTTAGCTTTCCTGCAAAAATCAGAATCTTGCCATTCTAGTCAGCCATCTCACATGGGGACAGTGGGAGGAAGCAGAGTGGCCACTGCCACTCACATGCATCCATTCATTCTCTGGCCAGCTCTGGCCCGCTTGTGACCTGATTGCCCACAGGGGCTCTGAGGTTTGACACATGAGATAAGCAGAGCAAAGGGAGTAAGTTGGCTAAAGAGAACACCAGAAGAAATCATCAGCTGGATCCAAAGCCATTGGTTTTGTTTTCGCCCCCAGCCAGCATCTCCAAAGAAAGCCCATATTACTGGGAAAGTCATATACTGAGAAAGGACAGGTAAGCATATCATTAAGGAGTCCTTTCATGTGCTGAATAGATGGGCAAATGCTTACTAAACTTCTGTCCTGGAGCTCCTCGTTTTAGTGGGAATTAAAGACAGAACTTTCTCCCGGCGGCCACCATTCATACCCAAGGCTAATGTAATAACTTTTTGCTGGTTTATTTTTTAAATCTTGACATTTATGGGCTACTGGACAGTTGACTACTTTATGCCCTCACTTTAACATGCAGAAATGTTTGTAGACCAATCCGTATTTTAAAGGTACCAGATGTTTATTGCTATATATTTCTTATGGGGGCTGGAAATAAAAATACTCATCAACAGAAGGAGGGCTGAATAACTTGCGGTACATCAGCATCATGAAATATTATGTAGCATTGAAACGACAAATTGGCGGGACACCAACAATTGACCTGGAGGAGTTTCCCTGAGGAGTAATACCAGCTAAGATTTAATTAGTGTTTCCCGTGTGCCAGGCACAGTTCCCAGGGCTTTTGATGTGTTAGCTCCTTCGATCATCACAGCCACCCTACGAGCTCAGTGCTATTCTCACTGTCCTATAAAAGGAGAAACGGAGAAGTGAAGAAAGTCACGCAAGGAGAAGCAGTTAATACATGGCCGGGCTAGGGCATGAACTCTTGGACTCTGGCTGGACAAAGATTTTTTTAAAATCATTTTTTAGGTTAGTAAAGTACATTTTCAGTGAGAAGTTTAACTATAGAGTATTAAGCCATAGCTATTCCTCAATTTTCTGGCTTATTCACTTATATTTTAGATATTTAGATTCATCATGTTGTGTCAGACCTTAGACATCATTTTGCCTTTAGCCGCCCTCCCCCCTTCTAAACCAGATGAATATTTTTGGTAAGTGAAATAAAACTTGGTTATAACCTAGAACTACTCTGCCCTCTTTCTTCTCCCTTGGGCACCATGTAAAACTACAGAGAGAGTCTGCCCCTTTCATGTTACAGATGCAGAAGTGAGTCCCAGAGAGACGGCTGAGCATTTATTGAGTGGATGTTTCCAGGGCTGTGAAGCCCATTATGTTATTAGGTCTTACGAGTAGATTTCATTATGCCTATTCAGGAATCTGAGGTTTAGAGAGAAATTAGGCCCAACATTACAGAGGGAATCCTCACTAGGGTTGAGTAAAATCCCTGTCTAACCTGCTTTTCAAGCGTCTCGCTAATCTAAGACTTGGGAACTACCGTGGCCTACCAGAGGCCCTTCAGTTGACTCTTTCTTCTTATTGCTGGCCACGTAATTAGGAGGTTTTTGACATCTTCTCATTTGTATAGCATGATTTACCACAAGCGATTGTGGGACAGTGACTTAGATTAGGCAATGAAAGTCTTTTGGATTAGTCCTCTCAGGTTGCCATAACAAAATGCCAAAGAATGGGTGCCGTAAACAGCAGAAGTTTATTTCTCATCATTGGGAGGCTAGGCAGTCCAGATGAAGGTGCTGGCCGACTGGGTTTGGGGTGAGAGGTCTCTTCCCTTGCTGACCTCCTTCATGAAGGGAAGGGTTGGACTCCATGGCCTTTAAGGCTTTCTGCACCTCTGATACTGTTTTTGATCTCTCTTGTAGTTGAAGGGAGTATTTGGATTCAAAGCAGAATCTCCCAAACTGTCCAATGAATGGTTAAACCCAGTCATGCTCTGACAGTAGTCTCAGGTCAGGAAGTCGCATATTTATTCTCTCTGGAGAGGGGACGCTGCCCGTAGTTCTGTAGTTTTTCAGGCAGCGGTAGTCATAAAGCAGTAACACTACTCCAGTTGTAAAGCTTTAACAAAAGCTCTCCCCACGACTCCCTCCTGCTTTGTGGAATTCTTGCTTGTGTCCATATTCTTGCATGTGTCTGTGGAAGTCAGGAGGCTTTTATAGCCAAGGACTTGACTATGAGAGGTAGGTAGCCCCCCATTACATGCACTTGTTTTATCCCTTCTGGGAATTTGTTTTCTTTTCCCTGTTTTTCAGTTCCCTGACTACAGAATGTTCTGGAATGTGGATTGAGGTTGGAGGGGTGGGATTGGAGGGAGATTTACCACAGGTAGGGCTGAGAATGGCTTCCCATCAGCAGCTGGTTAGAGATGTTTGTTGATTTCTCTGCTGGGCACCAGACCCAGAGCTAATTAGCTACTTATCCCTTTTGGTGCCACTGCTTCAGTGATGACCTCCTGCTCTGGGTGCTCTGGAGGCCTTGACTGGGAAACGCACTTTGCTGTCAGCAGGGCCCTTTGTGGTGCTGGGCTCTGGTGTCTGGAGGGTTCTGGATTGAGCCCAGCATGCTGTGATCTGCAGGGCAGTGAGGCCAGTCCAGTGGACTTGGAGTAGCAGCTGGTGGAGCAAGCACTGAGGTTAGGGACTCGGAGGCCCTTTTCAGCAGCCTCTGACAGTAGCACTCTGTCCCTCTGGAGCTGAGCTCCAGCGAGAGAGAGGTTCACCCAAACCTTCCCTCTGGGCTGTTTCTCTTTTTTTCAATCATATAGGACAGAACAAAATATTTTCTTAGCAAGGCTACAACAAGTGAGGAAGGGGGGAGGAGTATGCTCCTCTACCTTGTGTGAGGTAAGAGCAAGTCTGGAGCTTGGGGTCTGCCAGACTTGCCTCAGATCCCAGCTCAGGTACTTACCAGCTGTGTCAGTAAGTTTTCCAAGTCCCAGTCTTCTCACATATAAAATGAGGCTAATAAAAAGTGTAAAGCTGGTGAGGAGAATTAAATGAGCAAAGTGCCCTCTGTCCAGTGGAGGTGAGTGCATGTGGATTTTCTTCCCTGGTGAACCCAGGTTGGACTTCCTGGAACGGGATCTTGAAGTTGGACACCTGGGTTTGGAGCATTAAGGTGATCTGCTTGAGTCACCAGGCCAGAGCTGATGATGAGACCACAGTGCGGGAGAAAGGGCAGAACTTTAACTCTAAAGAGACATGCATTGGGGTACTGCCTTGGGCTGGTAAATCCTTGATCGGCACTAGAGATGTCCTGCCTTTCTGTAATTACCAATCTCCCTTTCTCATTGCCAAAAGATGCTCCTTCTCCCCTTTGAAGATATTTCATGATTCATTTGGGAAGTAGGGTCTAAAAAAAAAAGAAAAAAAAAAAACCTTAAAGAGAAAGGTATACGGTCACACCTAGCCCCCTTTTGCACAGTCCTGAGCATGGGCTTTTTTTCTCATTGACAATCTTACAGTGGCAGAGGATTTACGTGGTTAGAATGAGATTTTTGGTATTCCTTGCAGAATTGAGATGCCTTAACCTAGAGGTCGTTTTTGCCCCTATGGAATATAAATCCGATTAGGAGCTCTTTGTGCTCTGCCACAAATCATTACATGTCTACATTTTGCTCTTATAAAATATGAATAACGACATGACTTGGTCTCTTAGGAGTTTGAGTGCATTAGCTAACGATCACTAAATCTTAGGAATAGGAAATTCACGTGAATGCTGAGAGAGCTTTTGTAATTACACATTTGCATCATTTTGCTTGGCATCCTTGAAAGTCGTGCTTTACACATAAGAATACTCAGGTTGATTCCTGGTTTTCTAATTGTAGAGCAAGCTCGGAAGAGATAACCTCTAAGGGTGCTCAGAGCAGATAAGTTGCCCCAGTACTTTGTAGAAACCCTGAAGTAGCTCAGGCTGGGGCGGTTTGTGTTGGGCTGAAGTAGAAAAAGAGCCTGCGCTTTTTAAAAGCCACTGAGGTTAGAAATATCAGGACCTGAGGATGGTAAGGGCTTCCACACAGGGTTTGCTGAGATGCTTCTTGTCCCTGTTTCCTCAGACACGGCACTTTCTCAGCCTGTGTTCTGGGCAGCAGCAAACACACAGTATTGCAGTGGGCTCTTTGGATGGGGATCTCCTTCGTGGATTGTGAGCTCCTGGAGCACAGATACGGTCTTTGTATCCTGTAGCAAAGTCCAGTTTTTCTTTATTTTCCCCTCTAGATAATTATTTTCATACTTAAGATATTTTTTAAAAAGATGTCAAAAGAGCCCTGGCCTGAGTGGCTCAGTTGGTTGGACATCATCCTGCAAACTGAAAGGTTGCAGGTTCAATTTCTGGTCAGGGCACATGCCCTACGAAAGGCAACCGATTTATGTTTCTCTCTCACATTGATGTTTCTTTCCCTCTCTGTATCCCTCCCTTCTCTGTCTCAAAAAAAAAAAAAAAAGATGTCAAAAGAAATTCTTTAGAATGATATCAAATGATAATGTTTTAAATACCTTGAGTAGAAGACCTTTTTAAAAAATAGATATTTGTGAATGGGGTCATGAACAGTTACTAGAAAGTACGCTGCTTGATAACTGATGTTTTTATTTCATTTCAGGCAGTGGAGCTACTGCTGTGGTTCAGGCTGCCCTGTGCAAACCCAGGCAGGAACGTGTGGCAATAAAGCGGATCAACTTGGAAAAATGCCAGACCAGTATGGACGAACTATTAGTAAGTAGAAGTGATGAGGATACCGGCTGGGTGCTTTTTTTAACTTATGGTACGGGTGGTGTGGAATGGGTGGGTGAAGTGGGAGAGGAGAGAGCTGAGGCAACTTGGGTGTGATCTCCTGTTTTGACACATGAACTTCTTGGAATGCAGCTGGCACCACTTTTTCCTCCCCCGTTAACTGTACCGTGTGTTATGATTGTGTCATATATTGTCCATCTTACTTTGCTTTGCCAAATGGCATGATTCCTGGGTGGGGTCGGTCTCAGTGTTGGCACTCTGTTTGATGAGATGAGGGAACCGACTCAGCTGATCCGAGGTCATGTGACACGGAGTGCAGGGTTGGATGGGGAGCGTGGGGCCCTGGTTGAGAGTCATGACGCAAACAGGAGTTGCTTCCTAAACAATCCGTGGGTCGTTTTGGTTTTCATAAATCACACAGTCACATACCAATTCCAGTTACTCGGAATACTGCAGGGTAGCTTGCATTGGGCCAAGAGAGGACTTTGTTGTGTTTGTGTACAGCAACTCGTACTTCTGGTTGTAAACGAAGTATGTCACGTAAATAATTGGAGCTTGTCAGTGAGTCTACGACTCCAGTAGCATTGGTTGGTCGAAGGAACATTTGCTTTTGGCTTAACCGACTCATTATTAAATGAACAGCTTGGCAAATGGTTATTAGTTGCCTGGCAAACTGTGAAGGGTTTGAGAGTTTAATCTCATAAATATAGTTGTCGTTCTGCCTGCCAATTTTCTTCTTTGCCTTTTGGCCATTTATGTGAGGATAATAGAAGACCGTGGTGGAGGAGTTAACTGATTGGTTCTCCCAGCACTAATCCCAGTACAAATATTAGTCCAATCGCCCCATACAAGCTGCAAGCTATAATGACGGTTGGCTCCCAATGAAGAAAGCTTTTGTTACATTCTACATTGGGAATGGAATGCCATTAACAAGAGCTTTTTGTCTTTACTCAGAATATAGCTTTTATTTCAGGCT
This sequence comes from Anoura caudifer, assembly GCA_004027475.1. Taxonomy (NCBI): domain Eukaryota; kingdom Metazoa; phylum Chordata; class Mammalia; order Chiroptera; family Phyllostomidae; genus Anoura; species Anoura caudifer. The sequence continues at coordinate 133,162 of PVKU01001692.1, read as the reverse complement.
TAATTACAGCACACTATAGTATAAATTAAGTACAAGGATACGCTGTACTTTTCCAGATCTGTTTGGCCTTACATTTTGAACTAGGCTGCAGAAGCCATTAGATTTCATTGGGATTGAAGCAACAGATTGCTAGCTAAAGCTCAGATGAAAGCAGGGGCTTCTGTAATTTAATGTTAATTTTAAAAAAATTTGCATACATTTAAGGCTTTTACTCTCTTTGTGTTTTGCTCTTACTGAAACTATTACCGTGTACTTGTGTTACTTGCTATTCTATGACTAATAAAATTGTGCCTTTGTCATCTGACCAGTTTTCAAGGTCACTTTCCCTGAATGGAAAAAGTGTTGAACAAACTGGGGAGAGTCAGGTCCTGATTTTGCCCCTAACTTATTTTTTGACTGTAGCCAAGATACCTAACAGCTTTGCCCTATTTAAAAAGAGAGTTGAATTGGAAGATCTCTAAGATCCCTTTAGGAGCCTCCAATTCTGTGGCTATACTACATATACATAAGTTTAAAAGAAAAGAAAAACGTGGACTATATCTTTTAATTTACGCGGTGTTTGGAAATATCAGTGAAGAACTTGCCCATGTCTTTGATTGTGGTGCTCTGTGGGAGGTCTTACAGCCACCTTTTGCCATCAGCTGAACGCTGTACAGAACATGTGTAAGGTTTATGTGCACTGGGTCTGACCGTTCTGGAACCAGCTTTCTGGGCCAGTGCTGTGGCCCTTGGTCTCTGCCAAGACCTCATAGTTGCCCAAAGCTTTCATGTTTTCTCTCAACTGGCTTTTATCATCAGTGGGCTGTAAGGAATGGTGACTGTAAGGGCCCAAGTGGAGGTCATCGGGAGACAATCATTCTAGCCCTTTTCTCTGTTTCCCGGGACCAGGAAGCCTATCAGTGTCATTTGAAGGTACAGGTAATTTCGGCAGAGCTGCCAGTGTAAGGACTGGTGCTTTTGTGGCTTTGTGCTTAACGCCATTAATCTGGGAATTTAGGACTTATGAGTTTGTGTATTACCAGTTAATTTATCTCTCTCATTTCCCCCCTTTAATGCTCATGCTGTGTTAATAAATTAATATATGCATAACTACCTATTTTCTTTTAAAAAGCTATACTGCTTTATTGCTCCAACTTTTTTTTTTAAATCTTGAGGCTTTGACCCTGATATTTCTCGGGATGGGTGGTGGTGACCATGGTTCTTTAGGGTGTTTTACCACCTTGAGTTCCTTTTCACACCAAAAGAGATGGAATTTACAGGACAGGTTGCCCAGTGTTGCCAGGCGTTTGTGGGCTAGCTATTGGCACATGAGACTGTGTTGCGCAAAGTTGCTGTAATCCTTTCCGTTTCTAGTACTGCTGTTGCCTGCATTTTTATTATCTCTGTGGGTTCGCATTTTGGAAGTGTTTGGACATCCGGTCTCCTAATAATCCTTTAATTCCATGTGTGTGCGTGCATTATATACAGGTCAGTGCTCTGTATCATTTCACACTCCAGGCCGTGTGTTAACTGGAAACCATTGTTCTCATGAGAAACAATAGTCACTGGAATCCTTATCTTGTGCGTGTTATGTCATAGAAGTCACAGTTGTCAACTGTCTGCTGGCTATTGGAACATCTGCATCCCCTGCTGAAGCTATATCACTTCCCACCCCCTACTCTCGACGCGTCCTTGCCCCCTTGAACCCTAACTCCCATAGTAAGATGGGATTTATACATAGAGGGTCCAGTGTGATGGAACGGAACAGTTTTAGACAACTGGCCCTGAACTCTCCTTCTTTATGGGGTGGAGGCTGTTAGATCCTCCTAGAGTCATGGAATTTGTTCCAGGTTTTGCTGAAGAAGTATTCAAGTGATTTCATGATTTCTGAAACAAAATTATAATTATGGTTCCAACTTCTTTTAACATGAAAGGAAGAATGTTAGATGAGATCATTGGCCATTTAAATAAAATATGTACTACTGAAATGACTACAATAACATTCTTCAAAGATAGTTTGGTTTTAGATCTAATATATACTTATTAATTTATTTGGTGAATACTTAATGAGTCTCTACATTGTATTTAGGCCCAGAAAAAGGATGAGTTTGGCTGTATAAATGGGAGGACAAAAATATATGCTCACTAAAAATTCATTTTATTTCAACAGCAATTAGGACATTTTAGGATAAATGTTTTACTTGGCATCGTATGAATAGCATTTAGTTCATCTAAACTAATTATTTTTGCTATACATTGTTTTAAATTTTCATATGTGTTTTGGACTTTGGTCTTTAAGCACATCCGAATCTCTCTATGCATGATGACCTTGGTGGCCAATTTTCCAGGAGCCAGGGGAGTGTCACTGGTCTGTTCTGTGTTCTTGACCATCCCAACCTAGATATTTAGATCATTTCTGAGATTTGTTAGTACCACATTTGTTGTTTGTTGTGAATCCCATGCTTGTTAATCCTATAGTAGTGCAAATGGCTATAATGAGCTTAACACCGTAACACTATAATATTTATAGTTTTAGAGCAGAACTTGTTAAATCCATGATTATTAAACCCTGCTAGATGGTAGGAACTGAACTAGGTGATGGGCAAACAAAGAGGCTCCTGTTCCTTGGGGAGCCTTTGACTAGTAAATGAGTCATATGAGTCATTTCATTTTTGTATTGGGTCAGTGAGGATTTTTTTCTTTTCTTTTTTTTTTTTAGCTATGGAAAGCTTTCTGTCCCACTACCCTCCATTTGCCTAGAAATGGTGTAGCTGATTGATAAAGTCTCTTATGTGCATTCCATTGAGGCAGTTCTTGCTTTTCAATAGGAATGTAAGACTTGCTAAAAGGGTCTGACCCACTGTCATTGTCTTGAGGTTTCTTGAAAGAGCTTGCTTCTCTGGTTTGTGGTCAACCTCAAAGGTTAGAGATACTACTACAGGGCACACTTGGCTTCCCTTCAAATCCATTACAGGAGTGAGGAATTAATCTGCTCTTTCTGAAATTATCTCTCTTTTCAGTCTTTATGACCAGGTGACAATGAATTCCATAAATGTGAATAGTCCTTTTATTTATCCTAAAACCCACTTCTCCAAAAACTCTGGGGCACTCTCCTTTATTTTTACCCAGAGATTGATTAATGTTTTGGGTCATTATTGTACTTGACTTTATTTATGATTTTTAGACTTTAACCCTGTTATTCTCATTTTTTTCCTCTGGACTTGAGTTCTCATAATTTTAATCTATCTTTGGTACCTAGTCATAAAAAGTCATAAAATGCTGAGTAGCATTTTCTCATTCTTTCCCATATCTCAATGCCACCAAAACTCACAGTTGAGTTCTTGGGGCATCTGAACTGTGGGAGGCCTCATGGCCCTGGGGCCACACAAAGTGCTTGTTTCTTAAAAAAGAAAGAAAGAAAGTCTAGGTTAGTGATTATGAAATAATATGTAATGATTATTAAAATATTCTAGTTTTTTATGTTTGTGACTTCCGGCCAAGTTGGGGGCATAGGTGGACACACTGTGCCTCCTCACACAACCAAAATTAAGGACAACAAAGATTTAGAAACAAGAAAACAGCCAGAACTGATAGAAAATTGAGCTGTATGGAAGTCCGACAACCATTCATCCAGACCGGTAAGAGGGGCAGAGTTGTGGCAGGAAAAAGTGGAGGTTGGCGGACCGGGCGTGCAGGCAGTGGCTGGCAGATCCCAGGCACACAGGCGGTGGATAGCGTACCCTGGGTGTGGGGTGACAATGGGCAGACCCATTGAGGCTGTGCAAAGTAGCTGGCTGACCAGGTGGTCCCACATTTGAGTGCAGATAATCCAGGTGAAAATGGGGAGTGAGGTAGACCTCGAAAACCAGAGCCTCAGCGCCAGGAAATAAAACCTAAAAACACCGATTGAAAATACTTGTGGGGGTTGAGGTGCCAGGAGAGACTCCCAGCCTCACAGGAGAGGTCGTTGGAGAGACCCACAGGGTCCTAAAACATACACAAGCCCACCCACATGGAAATCAGCACCAGAAGGACCCAATTTGCTTGGGAGAAGTGGCAGAAGGGACTAGAATCCAAGAGAGGGTGGAGCAAGTGCCATTGTTCCCTCTTGGACTCTGCCCCCGCATTCAGCATCACAACCCAGCAACTGGTCTGCCCCACCCTGGGGAACACCTAAGGCTCCGCTCTGCACTACAAAACAGCCATGACCAGACCAAAAAAAAAAAAAAAAGAAAAGGCTCAAATGGGAGAACAGATCAAAGCCCCAGAGCCAATTCATCTAAGCGACCAAGAGATAGCCAACCTATCAGATGCACAGTTCAAAGCACTGGTGATCAGGATGCTCACAGAATTGGTTATTTTGGATGCAAATTAGTTGAAAAAATGAAGGCTATAATAAATGAAATGAAGCAGAACTCACAGGGAACCAATAGTGATGGAAAACTGGGACTCAAATGAATGGAGTGGACCAGAAGGAAGAAAGAAACAAACAAACAGAAAAGAATGAAGAAACAAGAATTCAAAAAAATGAGGAGAGGCTTAGGAACCTCCAGGACATCTTTAAACGTTCCAACATCCAAATTATAGGGGTACCAGAAGGGGAAGAGGAAGAGCAACAAGTGGAAAACTTATTTGAACAAATAATAAAGGAGAACTTCCCCAATCTGGCAAAAGAAATAGACTTCCAGGAAGTCCAGGAAGCTCAGAGAGTCCCAAAGAAGGTGGACCCGAGGAAGAACACACCAAGGCACATCATAATGACAGTAGCCAAGATTAAAATGAGGGAGAGAATTCTAGAAGCAGTGAGGGATAAGGGGGAGTCACCTACAAAGGAGTTCCCATGAGACTATCAGCTGATTCTCAAAAGAGACCTTACAGGCAAGAAGGGGCTGGAAAGAAATATTCCAAGTCATGGACCTCCATCCAAGATTGCTCTATCCAGCAAAGCTGTCATTTAGAATGGAAGGGAAGATAAAGCACTTCTCAGATAAGGTCAAGTTAAAGGAGTTCATCATCACCAAGCCCTTATTATATGAAATGTTAAAGGGACTTAGAAAAAGAAGATAAAAAATAGGATAGTAAAAAGATAGCAAACTCACAGATGTTAACCACACCTAAAACAAAAGCAAACTAAGCAAACATCTAGAACAGGAACAGAAATACAGAAATGGAGATCACATGGAGGGTTAGCAACAGGGGAATGGGAGGAGGAAAGAGGGGGAAAGGTACAGAGAATAAGTAGCATAGACAGTGGGTAGAAAATAGACAGGAGGAGGGCAAGAATAGTGTAGGAAATGCAGAAGCTAAAGAACTTATGACACATGGACATGAATTAAAGGAGGGGAATGTGGGTGGGAGGGGGTGTGCAGGGTGGAGGGGAATGATGGGGGAGAAATGGGACAACTGTAATAGCATAATCAATAAAATATATTAAGAAATATTTTAGTTTGTGATGGGTGGCAAATGTGAGCAAAGTCATTTAAAAAGAGTGAAAAGGACAAAATGACTCATGGGCGTGGACAAGTGTGGTGATTGTGGAGAGGACTATAAGGGGGATAAATGGTAATGGGAAAAATGCAATAAAAATAAATTTGAAAAACTACACGAAAGCGATGAGTTCAGAAACTTATGGTAGAGGGAAAAGAGCTCCCCGGGTCAGAGAGCCTGTGTTCTTCACTGGGATCATGGACTTGGGACAGACCAGTTTCACCTCGGGCTTTTAGTGTCCTCGTTCATTCAATGAGGAGTTCTACTTGATGGTAAAAATTTATACTCATCATCAAAGTTCTGTGACTCTGTGTGTTTTGAAATTAATTATTTAACAAAATCACTTTAAAACTGCTTGAATAAAAACAGTAATTACTAGAAAATTATGCTTTATAACTTAGGAGTCAAGTTGCTCCAGCAATGTGGCATAACAATAAAAATCCACCCTCAATTCATAGATTTGAATTTAGAGCCTGCCATCTGCTTCTCCTATGTCTATAATGGAAGAGTTTCTCAGCTGAACTAGAACAATTCTGGTATATTCCCTTCTTTTCCTGTATCATCTCCACAAAGGTATTTCATTCATTTCATCAATAGTATTAGTAGATAAATCAAGAACTTGATTTTCTCTGAACAAAGCCACTGCCCTCATTTTGCTTTTTGCTGAGATGTTATTTTATTATTTCTCATTTCTCTTGATCTGCTCTTCCCTGCCTACTCCCCCTTCCTCACTTTCCCCTCCCTTTTCTCTGTCCCTCCCTTTCTCCTTTCCTTCCTTCTCTTTTGTGGAATGAATTAGCTATGATTTGTAGGTTATTTTGGAGAATAAGGCTCTATATATTTACTTTGCCTAATGGCAATGTTTTTTGCTATTTTTTACTACATCCTTATATTAATTAATTAATTAAATCTGAGAAAATAGTTATTCCCTAATCATTACTGACACAGGCTTTTCCCATCATTTTGAAATCATTTAATTTTAAATAATTATATTATAATTTAATAATATATGGGGACCTCTGAGCAGTTCCTTTAGTCAGAAGGCCTTTTTAAAATTTCTTTAAATTGAGGTCTAAAAATTTTTTTGATCTTTTTTGTGCTGCTTTACATAATTTCTGTAATTATGTTGATATTTTTGCATATCTCTTTCATTGTAGAAAAAATCATACCAGTTTAAGGATATCAGCTTCAAAAGCTGGAAGCCATGTGTATACGTTTTCTTTTTTGTATCATTGAAAGTATTTTTCCGTTCTCCTTCAACTCAAGAATTTCCTAATTAGTAAATTAATCACATTCTAGCTCATTCTTCATCATACATGGTAACAAATTGCATTTGGCTGTTTCTTGTAGAATATTTTATGCCAAGGATACAGAATTAAAACACACTCCTACTTAACTGTGCTTGGTACTGTTTTGAGCATTTCAGATGTCGGTCATTAATTTCGTGTTGTCATTTGTCTCTTGCCACTTAGCTTTGTAATTATTTTCATGTGATTTGGTGTTTGTATTTATCCAGGTACAGTCCAGCTGATAGCAGAATTAGAAGTGGGAAGTTTTGGGATATTTTGAAGAGATACATTTGTAAGAAATTGGAGAAGTGGAAATGAGCATCACGAGGACATGTGTTTCTGGACTTATATTTGCTCAGTGGCAAACAGACCCAACACAGACTCATTTTCATAGTAGGAGAAAATGGCGAAAACCTCCCCAGATTGATGCAAGCTCAGTTACTTCTCTCTCTCCCTCTCTCTCTCTCTCTCTCTCTCTTTTTGTATCTCACTTTTGCCATCTTTGTAGGCTTCTGGAAAAATGCTGTTGTTTGGGTTGTTTTTTCCTATATTATCTTCTTTCTTAATTGGTTTGGTTGTTTCCACAATTAATTAAGCTTCTCCTGAAAGAGACGGACTTGGGAAATACGCAGAAAGAGGGTTGGAGAGTGTTAGCCGGGGTTTCTGCCACTTTCCCGGGAGGGTTGCTGCCTGGCAGAATCCCAGACTGCAGATTGTACCCAGGTGTGGGACAGGGCACACCACAGCGAAAAACGCTTTTCTTTTACCCCACTTCTCACCTTCCTGTGATAAGACCAAACGCAGCAACAGTGCTAAAGGTGGTTTCCAGCAGCATCAATTGGCTAACAAGAAAGTTTCTTCGTCATTCTGTTAATGAAGTCTTCCACTTGACTTTTTGCATACTGCCAGCCATTGACAGTTAAATGATCACATAATCGTTGTTGATGGTGGAGTCTGAGTCAAATCCCATTATGACCTACTGCAGGGCTTTCAGAACCTGTAGGGCATCCTTATGACTGCTGAAAGACTTTTAGCTGACTCTAAAATAAAATGGCTCTTCCCTATGGAGTTTTCCTATAGTATTTCAACATCACTCCTTTATTCTTTGCTTTCTTCTTCCTCCTCATTTCTTTTCTAGAAAATAACCATACCGGTAGCTTCTACATTTCCAAGCAAAATTCTTTAGCTTGTTTTCAGACAGTTTTTGCAGAGTGCCCGATTTTGTGACATCATAACTGAGGTCCTGGGATGTAGGTTCTGTCAGCAAGTAGATATTTACCCATTGTGACTTCCCTGGGGATTTTGGGGGATTTTCCAGACCTCCAACTCCAATGCCACTGTACCTCTTTCCAACTGCTCTCTATAGCTTTAAACGCTTCTACAAACACCGATTAAGGCTATCGCAGAATTTTTGCTTCCCTTTTACTAATTTCTTAAAATGTTTCTTTGTCTTCAAAATATGTAAACTTTCTCCATTTTTAATCCTGCCTTCAATTGGACTGTACTTACATATTCATGGAAACCAAATCATATGAAAATAATAACAAAACTAAGTGGTAAGGAAAATCAGTTGATTCATTGGTAAGTGGTACAAGTTGGAATACTTGACTTACTGTTCCTTGAGTTTTCCCTGTTGTTTCTGTTATTGTAAAAGAGGCAAGAATCTGCATGTGTGGTATAAAATTTCTCATCATTAAAAAAAACTCACAATATTTTTCATGATTGAAAATGACAGTGCAGAAAAATACACAGTTTTTCTAAGAGCTTTGTCAATCTTCCATTGCTTGGCTGACATTTGAAATCATTGAAGTTCATGGTTTTTTTCTTTTTGAAAAAATTCTGCTTCTTAAAGTATTGGGTTATTTAGTTTATTGATTAGTTTATCTTTTATAATGATGCTGATGTTATGGAAGTACAAGCTGGAGAACAATTTTCTGCAAAGTTGTTTTTTTTTTTAAAACATGGTTACCCTCCTGTCATTTAGGGCATTCTTTCAATACACTGTCAATTTTAGATGGTGTTCAATACATTTTAAAGATGTATTTGGTTGTCTCTTGTATTTGAAAATACATATTTCATTTAATAGTATTTGTAGATCATATCTATTTTTTCCTTTTCGGATTAAGTTGCAGAGTGGAAATGTGTCTGGGTGGAGGTGTCTCTCAGCATTTCCCTGGAAGGGTAATGCATCTTAGTGCTTAGCTTGACAGCAGTGGTTCTCAACCTTGGCTGCATGTTAGAATCACCCGGGAGCTTTTGAAAGTTTTTATTCCTAGGCTGTATCCTAAACCAATTTACATCAGCATCCCTGAGGCTGGGATCCAGGCATTAGTACTTTTTAAAGCTCCCCAGGCGATTTCGGTGTGCAGCCAAGGTTGAGAGCTTTAGAATGTAGTTAGATGTAGTTTCTCCTTAGCTGTAACTGCACACTATGTTGGAGCGCAGGTTTGATGTCTTAACTAAGATTGAGTAGGATATTTTGCCATCAATATCAGATAAAGAAGAATTTACTTAGAATTTACATAAGTTGTGAAAATATGCTAAATTTGGTTAAGTATAGTTAAATATTTCAAATTCAGAATTCATTTAAACATTTTTTTTTCAGTATGAATCTTATGGTTTTAAGGGACAAAAAAATCTAGGCTTTAACTTTTTCCTAATTCTTATATCTTCAAACTCTCTCTTATTTCTGTATGTTCTGAGCCCTTTGCATAAGTGTGTGTTGAGACTTCTTATTCCAGAAGGGCGTGAGGCACTGTACCAGGACGCATGAAGTGTGACAAGGTGGTATAAATTACACAGGTGAGATAACTAGGAAGAACACAGGCAGGGTCCATGGAGGCTCAGGAATAAAGCTAAAAATTCATGACCCAATGACCTGTGCACGTAAGACACTCCTTGAGCTGGTGGGGCACACAGAGCGCATTCTGTGACATTTCTGTAGGAATAGGTGAGTGCCACGGTCAGGGTGAGGCTCTGTGCCTTTGAGGTTCAGTCCGGAACTTGGGACACTTGAGATTAGTGATCAGCATGGGGATGCTCGCAGGCTAAGAAGGAACTGAGACATTGAGAGACTGACTTTTAATATTTCTTTTATGTGCTAGGCATTCTGTGAGGAGTTTTATACATCCCATTTCACTTATGTCACAACAATCCTATGTAGATGGCATTGTTAAGCTCCTTTTGCAGAAAAGGAAACCGAGGCTCAAAGATGCTGCATAATTTGCCCAGGCAATGAAGCTGGTCAGCAGCTTAGCCTCTCTTCAAAACCACTGTGTCTTAGGCTGTCGCCCTTCTTACACAGCTCCTGCTGGGTCACAGCCCTGTCATTTACATTTCCCGTGTGTCCTCAGTGTTAATTGGAGAATAATTCTTTTTGGGAAGGGGATGGGAAACAAATGCCATATAGCTGTATCAGAAAATCCCTTACGAATTTTTAAAGAGGGTTTTTTTTTTCCATTTTTACGGTTTTTGTTTTTTTGGCAGTGTTTTTCCCTCCCAACTCATCATATTTCTAGGGTAGGGTACTCTTGTTTTTTTCGTGTGCCTCCCCCCGCCCCCAAACCTAGCGACGCCTGTGTCATGCCCTCATTTGGCCACTCTGGCCGGGCTGGAGCCGCAGCATGGTGGTGGCTGGCCCTCTTTGGCCTGTCTTTCGGCCACGTTGCTGCCAGCAGCGGTGAGCTGCGGTGGCTGCCGCTTCTGCTTCAGCAGCTGGAAAGGCCTTTTACGTGCTACCCCACCTTAGGCTGGTTTTCTCACTCTTGTGAAATCTGATCTGGGATGTGTTTCAGATGAAGCTGCACGAGCAAAGCCAGCTCTCCAAGCCCCAGGGAAGATAAAATACTGTGCCCCAGCTTCATTTGGCACTTGGTGACATGTGTGAGTCTCATTTCACTAGACTTCCGAGGGGGCCGCTGTGTCATATTCCTTGACTGTGTAGTTTTGGCAAATGCATTGCCTGGATTTTAGAGTCTTTTGAGCTCTACCAGCTTTGACTTCATGGTTTTTTTTTTTCTCCCTTTGAATTTTTTACCCTTTCCTGTAGTTGTGAAATCCAAACCACCTTCGCTTTCTACCCTTTTTTTCAGGTCAGACTCAGCTGGGCGGTGACGCTAGGCCTGCTCTCCTACTCAGGCCTTCCTCTCTCTCCCACCCCCCACCTGTCTCTCTGCTTGTCCTCTGCCACTTTGCCACTCAAAGTCTGGTGTTTGAACCTAAAGCCTATTAGAAACGTAGACTCTAGGCCCCACCCCAGGCCTGCTAAATCAGAACCTGCATTTTCACAAGGTCCCCAGGTGATTCTATGCACAACCAAGTTTGAGAAGCAGGGCTCTAAATCCTGCTTCTGCCACAGATGGCACGCTGATTAAGGGAACAGTATTTTAGCACTAATTCATTCTATAGGAAGAATTGGATGAACAGGTTTTTAAAATCATATCTATTTATTCTGTGGCCAATACTTTTGTCACTTTTAGAGACAGGAAGAAATGAATGTGTTTGGGAATAAGTGGGTTTGCCTACCCTGTGAGCGTAGTTTGGGCACTGGGAAAAGCTGGATGATTTAGCTGATAGATTGTCACCAAGCAAATAATTCAAAGAGCAACCATTATCACTGTCTTGAAAACAAATGGAGAAAGTAGTTCTGCGGAAAGACTATTTGAGCCAAGCAATATTTATATTTTTCAAAATATAAAGTATAAACATTTGTAAAATTGCCTTAATTAGTTTGGGCTGCTGTATCAAATGCACCATGGACTGGAGGGCTTATGAACAACAGAAACTTATTTCTCGCAGCTCTGGAGCCTGGAAGTCTGAGGTCAGGGTGCTGACACGGCTGGGGGGCGTCTTTCGGGTTGCAGCCGTCTCATTGCTTCCTCCCGTGGCACAGAGGGTGAAGGAGCTCTCTGTGGTGTTTCTGTGGTGTCTCATTCGTGAGGGCTTTACCCTGATGGTCCAGTCCCCCTCCAGGGGCTCCCCATCCCGGTGCCATTGACTTCAGAATTTTGGTGGGGACACCAACGTTCAGACCATAACAAAAATATAAATAGAAATTTTGTACCTCTCTAGAAGACAACTACACAGAAGGTTTAAATATGAAGTAAAATAAGGGTTGGTTACGCAGGTAGAGCACCTAGTTCTTCTTTAAGTTTCTCTCTACCCTATCTGTGGAAATATTTTTTACTATAGGAATTCAATGGTAGCACAAGGCAGAGCGACAAGTGTTTTTCTTTTTTTTAAAAAAAATTTATTTATTTATTTTTAGAGAGAGGGGAAGGGAAGGAGAAAGAGAGGGAGAGAAACATCAACGTGTGGTTGCCTTTCAAGAGCCACTTGTTGGGGGCTTTGCCCGCAACCCAGGCATGTGCCCTGACTGGGAACTGAACTGGTGACCCTTTGGATCTCAGGCCCGCACTCAATCCACTGAGCTTCACCAGTCAGGGCTAGTGTTTTTCTTTAAGGCAAGTTTTGTTATTCTCTAGGCATTAGAGGCTCTGCTGTATGGAAAGGTTGTGCAGTAAAATGGATGGTATAGGAATGGGGGATATGGACCCCATAGCCTCACAGTAAAGAGGAACAATGAGGCTGCATGGAAAAACTACGTGAGGTTATGAGCGGTCAGACTGAGGCAAGTACACTCTCAGACCCTCTGACTCTTCTTTGATCTTCTGTGGGGGGTGCATTAGTAGGGGTGGTGTCTGTACTCCTTGTCCTTTTTTTTCTTTTAAATCCTTAGGGCCTTTGATTGTCTAGCCGGTACCTCTAAGACCCCAAATTTTGAAGGAATAGAATTTGTTAAGTTATATCCATAGCTCATCTCAAAGAATTTCTTCCTAGGTTAATTAAGAGTTTCTCTCCCTCACTTCCTCCATCTCCCCCCAACCCCCAATGTGCCCTGTCCCCCACCCACACACAGTTTCACAGTTTACTCACTACCGCCTCAGAGAACCTGACACTCTGGGTAGGAAATGGTGTGGGCCATCCAAATGCAAAGGGCTAAAAAAAATGCGTTTTTCCATACTCTGACTCAACTTCGCATCAATGCAAAAGAATTTCTTTTCCTGTGGCAATTGGTTGTTTTTGTGCATTTTGATTAATGATTTGAAAGTTGGAAATTTGAAAGATAGAAAGGCATTCATTTATATTGAATATGGAATAGTAAAAATGTAGAGTGCACATATTTTCAAGAAACATTATTCCCATTTCTGTGAAAAATGGAGGCATCTGTTTAAACTGGATCCTACCTAACGCTGCAGGCTGTCAAAGTGGGCCATTCCCACAACGAGCAGATGCTAGTGACTTGAAATAGGAATGGCCTGGGCAGTGTTCCATTTCTCCTTCAGAAGCATCTTATGGCATCAAAACCTAACACCAGAGACAGATGGAAACTGGAACTCACTCAGGTTTCAGATCTTGTTCAAAGGACAGGAGCTGCTGAATTGAAAAGGGTCAGTCAGATTTAGAAAACCTGGAATCAGCTAAATGAGGGAGACAATGAAAGGAAAGTGTTGTTAAATAATGAAAAGAAAACAGAAAACTTAGTGATTTTCTTAGGAGTTTATTTAAGATGTATGTGTATGTTATATGTCATGGTATTTTGGCAAAGTTATCTGACATATAGGTTCTTAGTAATTTCGGGATAATAAGTACTAAATATGCAAAGATTGCAGCCTAAATTGGAATATTATTGTCAGGCAATTTTAAGTTAACTTGAAGTTAACTAGATGCTCCTTGTTATTGAAAATATCTGTGGGATGCGTAAATACACTTTTCTTTTGTTACAAATACCTAATAGCATAAATGAGGTTTCTCTGAAGACTGAGGTTATTCTCGTGGCTTTTACCGTAAAAGTGAGTTACACTCATCCGATACCTTTGATCGAGGGTTTTCATTTGGCTGAAGCTTTATACAAGTCATCTGGCAATAACGTACCAGTATGAACTGGACTATTACAGAAATATGTGGTTTATTAAAGTTTTCCATTTGTCTGACTTCAAAACTTTGCTGTTTTATATCTCTCTATAAAACCTTTTTTCTCTGCAGCAATCTTCTCTAAACTATGACACACAGAGATTGTTTTTTCGAGTGGTTAACCTGGATTCAGCCACGACAGTGTATCCGCTGCAGGACTTCTCGGAGCCCTTGACAGTGCTCACGTTCCTTCTGACTGCCTCCTTTGGAGGGAGATTTAGTATCTGATGTTTCCCAAGCCGATTTCACTCCACTGGTCCCCCTCTGCCCCTTTATTTTCTTGATGGAGTATCTCCCATGGAAGATAGTTTGGGAAATGATACTCTAGCATTTTCTCATGGATTTTCTCATTTATCAACACAGCAGTCCTGACAAACAGAAACCGTTTTGTTGTCCTATTTTAGATGAGGGAGGAGCTAAGACACGCACCAGAGTTCAGGCTGGCACCGGGACGCGTGTCTCCCAGTAACTCACCCAGTCTTGCCTCTCTATGGAGGCCTTCAGTTCAAGTCAGAGGCACCTAGTCACGTATAGCAGGGGTCTGTGCTGGCAGAGTAGGGTGTCCTTCTCGGGCCTGTGGCTGGTCAACAGGGCTGTGTGGTCTCCTGGAGGTAACGTGGGTAAGCAGGTTAGTTCTCATGTAACTCTTTTGAAGGAAAGGTTTTTAGGCAGCCTCTCTCACCCCAGGTATACTTTTAAGCAGGAAAGGTAGCCAGGTATTTGACCGTGGTTCATTTGTGTTCTGCTTCCCAGTGTTCACTTCATGGGACTACTATGTCATGTTTTGCTTTTCTTATAGAAAGAAATTCAAGCCATGAGTCAGTGCAGCCATCCCAACGTAGTGACCTATTACACCTCTTTTGTGGTCAAAGATGAACTTTGGCTGGTCATGAAATTACTAAGTGGAGGTAAGTAGATTTTGTCATTGTTTTCCTTCTGTGCAAGCCAACATATTGAATAAGATTTCAGATTTGACCCCATACTCCTGTACTTAAAAGTTTTGCTTGATTTATTATTTGCTTGGAGAATAAAGTTCAATTCAGCTTAACTTCTAAAATGTGCATCCCCTCGTATCCTGGCCTTCCTGCTGTGGCTTCATCTCCCTAAACACCTCTGCACTCTGATGCCTCTCTGGCTGCACCTGTGCTGTCCCTCAGACCTAGGTCCGTCCATCCCTCTCTATGCCTTCAAGTCCTGAAAGGTCACCTCCTCTCTGCAGCTATTCAGAAAAGTTAACCAGTCCTTTCTCTTTAAAACCTTCATTCTTAACATTATGCAAGTCCTTAATGCACTGCCATAAAATGAATTATTTCAGTGCTGTGGCGATGGAAATGTTCTGTAGCTGTGCTCTCCAGTTTCTGCTAGTTACATGTAGCTCCCGAGCACTCGACATGTGGCTGGTGTTAGCAAGGGACTGAATTTCTATGCTATTTTAATTTGCTTATACTTAACTTAGGTGGCTAGTGGCTACAGTGTTGCACAGTGCAGATTCGCATTGTGGGCTTCATGAAGAAAGCACAGGAAAATGCCCTTCTAATTCACTGAACCTGGTGCCCAGTAAATGTTGTCTCAAATGAAATGGAGAGAGACTTTCCGCCTGCTACATCATTTGTGTGCAGTATTGATCAGAAGTGATACAGTGTTCATCACCTGTTTGCACAAAGTAGCTTTCCCTCAGTAGCCTCAGATCACTGAAGTTGTAAGAGCCATGGACAATGTAATTAATAAGGCACTTTTGCATTTCTTTATTTCTTTTTATCTTTTAACATCACTAATTGATAGGGCACAATAATGATCACCCTTAACTTTGCTAAACGGTCTGTGGCTAGATCCTGTTCAAGGCTGTTTCCTTACCTTGTTTCAGTTAGTGAGCACAACCTCCTTAAATGGCAGATGGCACCATCCCTGTTTTTCAGAAAGTTCACCAAAGCTCAAGCGAGTTAAGCAGCTTGCCCGAGGCCACGCACACAGTAACTGTTAGAGCTGGAATCTGTGACCGTAGGACCTGTTGACTTAACAGCAACTCGGGAGGTGTTATCCCCTTCGTGTTACACACCTGAAAATTGAAGCTTAGGAAGCACGAGCCATTCTCTTCATAACGTCCAGCGTACCCACTTCTCTAGTATGTTCTCTCCCCAGGGTGTCACATTGCTATCTGTCTTCCCGAGACATGAAACGTGGCGTAGGAGCAGAGGAGAACATTTTGTGGTGCTGGGACACAGCCAGAACTGGCATAGCGGAACTTATATTGTACAGCCCAGTTTTATCTGCAGACCCATTTCCAGCTAAAGCTCAAGCAGGAAGGCATTTTAATTTTTTTTTTTTTTTTTTAAAGAAAGTGTCTTGGATCAAGCAGAGGCCCAGAAACGAGATGATGAATGTGTGGTAATTGCCTCGGGTCTGCTTGTGTGGGTCTCGGTAGGGGGCCTGGAGCTCCTACTTGGGTTCTGTTCCCAGTCTTGTCATCAATCCTGTTCGTCATTGTTTCCTTGAGTGCCTACTTGGTTTTTAATTAAAAAGTGAAAGAAAAAGGAAAGAAAAAGCAAAAGGAAGCCTGTTGGAGCCGGACCACAGTGTCTGGTGTCAGGCCTGCTTCTTGGTTTTTTGGAGGATGGTGCTTTTCCAATAAGAGATTTTAACCTGGTCTCTCCTTGTGGGGTCCACCAACTGTGAGGAAATGAGAAATTCTGGTAACCTGGCTCCCTGGATAGCCCCAAATATTCTGTTCAAGCAGCGGAGGATTTTACTTCCTCTTTTCATTTATTTTTATCCCTATTAACCTTTTATAAGAATGAGAATACCCCCTGTCCACTTTTCTGAGGACTTGATAGAAAATTTCATTGTCTTTTTAAAAGAATACAATTTACACTCATGGGCTTTAGTGGATAAGAGGAACAAATTTTAAAAAACGTTTGCACAAGGACAGGGAATGTGGGTAGATGTGGACTCTTGTTCAGTTTTCCATCAGCGAGCTAGGAATACATATATGCCTGGTATGGTATATCCTTATAAGATATAAATAAAATGTTTCTGGAAGTATAATGCTCCCAATGATCAGAACATCCAAGAGTCTATGAATAAACAGATGTTTTGTTTCTCTCTGAGGTAGGAAATGTGTATTTGTTTTCTTCTATAATATTTTATCACATTACATCTCTTAATGAAGGGTGGGTGGTTAGTCCGGTGTAGTAATATCTGATGGGGAAACTTAGTCCTCTTAGTTAATCATTGAGAGCCTGGAGCCAAATTCAGGTCCTGAGGTAAGCTAATTGTTAACTATTCAGAAATGTTGAACCCCCAGGTAATTATGGTTTTTAAAATGACCTGGAAGGAGGTTTGGAATATTAATTAATATGTGTTGAAACATGGATTCACAGTGCCAAGGATACTAATCTGTTTATCGTAGCAGAGTACAGTGTATTCATTTATTATAAAAGTCAATATATCAAGCACCCAGTAAGCGAAAATAAAGAGTACGTAGAGTCACAGAAAGGAATCTTCTGGTAGGAAGCAGGGTCTAAAGGCAAAATACCTTTTTCTGTCCCCTTCCATCTGTGCTTCAGACATCATGGAAGAGCAGGCTGCTCGCTCTGAGAAGTTCACTGCTCTCTCTCTCCTGGCTTCCTGTTCCTTTCCTTTTCAGCTCAGAGTCCTTGAACCCTCTTTTGAGTCTGTAACCAATTGCATGTCTAGGGAAAATGGACTAACTGGGAAGTAGCCCTGTATAGTCTTCCGTTCCTGACCCAGATTCCTTCTCATTGACTTTAGCTGAAAGTGAGCTTGCAAACTCGCATTTAGTGCATCTGTCCATGGGCTGACTTGCAATTGTTTGTATGCCTTGGGAATATTTGTGTTAAATACATAAAAAAACATTTTTGTGTCCTCTTTCAGTTTTCTAAATTGGGAGCCCTATTCTGGAAAGGTAATGAAGATGCTTACCCATTTTTTTTTTTTCAATTCTTTTGTCTGCCCACTTAGGTTCAATGTTGGATATCATAAAGTACATTGTCAACCGAGGAGAACATAAGAATGGTGTTCTGGAAGAGGCAATAATAGCAACAATTCTTAAAGAGGTTTTGGAAGGCCTAGACTATCTACACAGGAATGGTCAGATTCACAGGTAGGACCTCTGTGGAGATGTTTAAATTCAGCTGTATCTTTAGTCTTAGTCAATAAAGAGTATTCAGGAAAGGCATATTGCAGGTAGGTAGGTATTGGCATTATTTCTAACTTCGGCTAAATAGGTGAAGGAAAAAAGGATTTAAGAAAGAAATAAGAAAGGGAATTTTGATGAATTATATTGGTATCCTCAGAATGGATTTATCTGCTTTCACTGGAGTAAGAACCGAATATAAAAAGTACTGAGTTGAACTCGTTGAAAACATCAGTTAATGTACTGCTCTTGAAGTGTGCTTATTTGAACTGGGTATCATTTCTAACTCTCTGGTACAGGCAAGACTGTTTCAAACATGGTAATATGTTAATTAATTTTGACATGATGGTGAGAGGGAAGGAGGAGGCACTGGTTTCATCTTCTTGGTGACATAAAATGCCAATTTGGATAGCTAATCAGCAGAGAATGTGATTGTCCAATGCTTCTGGTGGGTTCTTAGGAATAGCGGCCGGTGAATATGGTAACCATTTACCAGTAGTACCAACTTCAATTTCCCTACCCTGAACTAAGTGAGCTATTTATTTTCCTTCAGTAGTTAGAAAAAAATATTACTTTAGAAATCAAACTTATAGATTATCATTTTTCTTTTTCTTTAAGTGTTGACTATTCAGCACACTCCTAGATGGAGAAAAATATATTATTGAGTATTATAATTAGTGTTCATAATCAGTCTCTCCCCAGCGGAGAGACTGAGGAAAGCAGTTGCTTAAGAAGCTGATAGGATTAATTTGGAATTACCCCACAGACAAATTTCAGTGGAAATAGAACAGCCTTACATAGACTGGGCTCTAATTCTTGATGAAGTGATAGTATTGTGAGCACACGGACAGTCTCTACCTCTAACAGAAAATAAAGAGTCTACTCACTATTGATTTAATTAAATCTGGATAATGATTTCACATAAAATAGTTGTTACTAAAATTCTAACTATTCCCCAGGAACAAACTATAAAATCACATGTATCTTGTTTAAAATCTATGATATAATTTTAGTATTTATAAAATCATGTGAAATAGCTGCTTATATGACGTTTTAAAATCTCCCTGAGTGAATTAATGCAATATAATATCTGTATTGCATAATTTGTTCTTTTTTTTTTTTTTTCTGAATAGGGATTTGAAAGCTGGTAATATTCTTCTGGGTGAGGATGGTTCCGTGCAAATAGCAGGTAATGTTGATAAAGATAAAAAAATTCTTGTTTATAGAAGCGATACATTTCCTAGGCTTATAGAATCATTCCTCAGAAACGAGTAAATGTATGCAGCCTGTTTTGAGAATGTATTTGGGCTGCCATGGTACAGAGCGTTGGGTTCTTAGGTTTAGCAGGTTTTCCTGTTGTTCGGGAAATCTTTCTTAGACCATCCTATAAATGCTGTTTTAGAACATAGCCCTTTGATAAAGAACAATTTTACTTTTAATTTTATTATTTTTTTCCATCTTTTAGATTGAATAATGGCAATATTTATATAACTGCAAGAAAAGCACTCTAAGAGTTTTTGATGAGTTTGAAAGTTTAAAACATTGTACACATTAGTTTAAAGCCTTTTATTTCTCAAGAAGGTGGCTGAGAGAATTGTGAGCTCTTAAAATCTAGGGCTTACTTTGCTCTTAAATCTGATCCTGCCCGGCTATTCTTGACAGTAGTTTGGTGTGCAGCCAAGTAAATGTGTACTGAGTAAGTGCATCAGCCAGGCCCCTTCCATGTATAGAACCTGTTTTTCATTTTGCTGTTGCTCCCGGAGGAACCTGAATGGCCTGGGGTACAAGGCAGCCATGTCCGTATCGACTCCTGCTTTATCCCACGTTCGTGGAGCTCTGTCTCAGCTGTCCTCGCAACTCTCAGTGCTTTTGGAATTTTGGGATGAACAGTCCTTCTCTGTAATGGAAGGGTGTTCAGACTGCTGGCTCCAGGCGTGAAGTGTTACGAGCAGCATCCTTGGTGAGAATCTGTGGTTGAAGAATGTTGACGTTGGCCCCAAATGTCGAATCAGCCTCGTCTGCTTCTTTTTGTGTTAGAGTGAAAGAGCCCTAGTTTTTAGCATAGGTTTAGGCTCTTCACATGATGAATTCACTTATCAGACCAAAGTTGATTACAGTCCTTGGTCCCAGCCTTATTTCTCGACAAATCTGAGGGTTCTGGGTTGATATTAGAAATGCAAGAGTTTCAACAAGAAAACAAACAAGCACCCAGCACAAGGATAAGCTCTGAGTCATCTCTTTGAGTTGTTGCTTGCCCCTCTCTGCTTAGTGTTTAACTTTTACAACATTTTGAATTTTAAACCATGTGAAGTCTGGCCCAGTAAAACAAATGAAAGGAAATGACTCAGTAAACTTAATGAACTCTCAATAGTCGAAGCCATTTTCAAACCCCTTACTGTGAAAACTTTCAAGCAAAGTGTAGAGCAGAGAGGAAATTGGAAAAACCTTCTTGTGCCCATTGCCTGGCCTTAATAGTGATCAGTTTTCAACCATTCTTGATTCATCTATTTTCTCCCTCTCTACTTTGGTGGCTCTTATATTAATGCTGGGTTTTGTTCTTGAGGCGTCCAGAGTTAGTGCCTTATGTATGTATATCTTGTCCTCATTCTAAAGAGTGGCCCGTATTCCAGAAGCTAGGGGCAGTTTGGGGGAAAAAAATACTTGAACTGAACAAGTGACAACTGAAGAAAACTTGTGGCCTTGTGGACAAAAGCCTAAAACTGTCCAGCCGCAGGGTAGTCTTTAAGAGTGCAATCTCTGGCGTCATCAGGCTCGGCTGAAGTTCCCAGGTCACCCATCACTCAGGCTCTGTCACCTTGGTCAAGTTACCTAACCTCTTTAAGACTCAGTTTTTCCTTAAATGGGAATACAAGTGTAACCCTCCTCATCATTTATTTTTGTGTGAAATCAAATGAGGATTTTATGTTCAGTGACCGTGACAGGGGCCAGCCTGCATGTGATAGGCACACAGTGAACGTCCGCAGCTGTTGTCTGCTGCGGCTGTTGCTGGTACTCACTTCTCGTACCGGTACTACTGTTACCGCTGATTACAACCAACAGGATCGCAGCGACTCTCCCTTGCGCTGCCTGGCCGTCACAGGAGCCTCAGGTTTAACTCCGAGGGGCTTGTAAGAGGTTTAACTCCGAGGGGCTATATGAGTTATAAAAAGGTAATGCTTACGAATTATGGAAACTTAGATGTTAGCTTATTAATTTTGCACTAAGCTGATAAGGAAACACAACGAACTTTCTGTGTTTTGTGACAAAATGGTCGTTTCTCACTAAGAGGATCAAAATAGCAGTGAACCTGCTTTTGCGACCTGGAGGTGGGTCCACCCCCACCTTGTTCTGCCACGTGGTTCCCTGCCAGTCACCTCATCCCGTTTTCTCGCTAGATTAATGACCTGAGCTCCTTCTCTGGGCCTTCTGGAGCACATCATCTTCTTTTTCTCAGTTAGGATCCCCTGAGGTTGGACTTCCTGACCATTTCTCTCCCTCTCAGGCCTTTGGGGTTTTTCCTCACTGTGGGTGGCCGTGTTGGGTGTAACCTACCGAGGACACCCTTGCTCTGTGGGGGCTGCTGGGTTCCGAAAGGCATGTGTAGGAAGCCACCCCTTGGGTTGTTGTGAGGATTAAATGTTGGTGTGAAGTGCCTGGAACAGTGCCTGGCACGTAGTAGGACTTTGCGTACGGCTACTCTGGTCTTTCCTTGGTACCTTCTTTATGCCTCTGTCCTCAGGCTTGTGTAATAAAGAACACGAGCTGGAATTGCCATTCCCAGATGCATTGTGGTGGCTTAACAGGCATTTAAATTGCAGTTTCTACATTCTTGGAGCTATGACTTTAGAGAATTCACATTTAGTTTTCTCCATATTCTCTGACCTGAGCACAACATTGAATTCATACAGCATTTAAAATTAATTTTTTTTGTTTTACCTATAAAATAAGAACATTGCTTTAAAAACCCTTGGAATATTTCATTAGAACAGGTAGATGCTGCCACTGTCCCCATTTGACAGGAGTTTGACTGCTGGGTCAGGCAGTTGGTCATGGAACAAACGCTGGGCCCGGAGTCGTGGGTGGCTGCCGGCATCTGTGTCTGGTGGCGGGGCTGAAATGGAGACTCGCAGCAACGGCAGAGCCAGACTGGCTCTTCTTGCCGCTGTCTGTTATGTTTGAACAAATCTCACGTTGCTTTCACTCAGGCTGCTTGTGCCGTCTTCCTACATCTATGCTCTTTAGGCCTTGCCTTTTGAAATAAAAGTTAAGTGGGGGAGAAGTTTGCATTTATTACTTTGAGTGTCGTATTTGTTTACCTTGAGAGTATTATTATGAACATTGTTTTTAAAAAGAGTATTCTTGCTCTTCTAATAGAAAACAGAATTTTCATTAAAAAAAAAAACCCCACTCCCTCTACTGTATATACATGTATTCCTTTTCTTAGAACTTTCTGTGAGGAAAGGGAAAATTAAAAGGCCTGGGTCAAACCACAAAAAACTCTCCCCCTGTTGTGCAGCCAAGTGAGAATGAGGCTAATACACTCGGTTCTATTTCCAATGGTACAAATTTGTGGAAGTAATATATACTTTTTGGACTGTGGATATAAAGTCAGGAACTACAGTCATGCACATCAAGTGCTGCCTGCGTGCCAGGCCAGGTTCTGTGTGCTGATGCTTTGTGACTCATTCATTCCTCACCACAGCCCCAAGGGGAACGTGCTGTTTTTATACCCATTTTACAGATGAGAAGCTGAGGTTCTGAGGTTCCAGGGCACACGTGGAATAAGTGATGGAGTTAAGCTTCAGAGCCTGGGACTCCACATCAGTGGGATTTCCAGGAAACAAATCCCAAATCTGGATTGAAATAATCTCAGTTTTGGATGGAAGACCTGTAGCAATCACTAGAACTCTTCTACATCTCTGCATAAACTGATTTTATTTGGGGCTGGGAAACATATTCAGCACATTTTCCCATTTTTCAAGTTGAGACATGCAGCATCATTTGTGAGGTTTTAGGAGAAGTTTCATTTGGTGCAGAACTAAGCCCAGGAGTGACGCCACACTCTTTTTATCCTGGGAGACTTCAGGTCTGATGTCGTGAGTGAAAACCTGAGGACTGTCTCCTCAGGGTTTAAAAGAAAATGCTTTAGTTCTCAGTATTTCTTCTGTGTGCGGACAACCTGTGTGTATGACTTCCTGATAATAAACTGGGTTAGGATGCCTTGGTGAGTGTAATCGTTTTTGCTGTAACATGTGACAGAAGGAGTGGCTCTTTGAAAGTCATGCTTTTCCCACGGCCTTGCGTTTTGTTTTCCTATTTGATGCTCTGTCATATTGTCAGGAAGAGCTTAGTGCTTTGTCTGGCAAGTGACTAAGCCAGTTTGTCCGGAATTCATTAGAGATGGCATTCTAAGCAAACAGAAATTCATATAAATCAGGCACCTTGGGGACGGCCACTGCTGATATATTTATCTTAGGAGTCTTTTAAATAGTGATCACTCTTAATGTACTATGAAAATGTTGGTTTCACAACATTTGTTTTCTAAGGAACTTTCTAGAAGCATATTACTATATTATGTAAGGTAGAATTCCTACTCAGTTTTCACTTAGTTTTGATTTTTTAGGTGTCTGTGTATATGTGTGAATCCGAGCTTCCCATCCTCTGTTTCTAACAGAAATCAGATCTGGTGCTGAGTTAAAGGTACCAGAACTCTAGAACATTATCATCACGTCTCTCTCAGCGTATCTGAGGCCATTGGATCAAACGTAAGCACGAGGCTTTTCACTGTCTAAGGCACATTGGTATGACTTTGGGTAGCACCTTGATTTTCTGGAAAGGAGATACATCCTTAGTCAGCCTTTGAATACATTTTCAGTTGTAGTCTGCGTCTCAAACAACAGAAAACCCTGCGACTACAACTTCTGCCAGGAAAACGTGCAACCTGACTTAACTTGCTTCCAGCATCAGAGGGTGGTGTGCAAGGTGGAGTTTTTCTGCCCCTTGCTGCCGGTTTCTTTTGTTGTCCTTGTGTGTTCTCTGGCTCCAGTAAAGCGTTCTTTGATGGGGGTGGGGGGGGGGGGAAGAGAGTATTTCTTGTGTTTAGGGAGGACAGGCTGCTGCTTCCAACAGGTAATGTGGTCTCCCTGAATCCTAGTGTCAGAAAACTCAGAAAGCTCCTGAGGCATCCCCATCAGGGGGTGATGATGTCATCGTATTTACCAGACTGCTCAAGGTTCACATCCTGGCTACTAACTTCTCACCCTGTAACCAAGATATTTAACCTCTTTGCACCGCAGTTTCCACATCTGTGCAATGGGAAAATGCTAGAGGGTCGAAGGAATTGACACCCGTTCCAGTTTAGAGTTAGTTCAGTTGCATTGCTTTTGTATTGAAATGGGGTGGTGCTCTTTAATTATGTAGGCTGTTGTAACATCACAAGGAGGCAGCTAGGGAGGCCTGGCTGTAAGCGCCCTACTGACCTCTTGCCATATCATTTTGCTTTTTCTCCTTCTTTACCCTTGTTTTCCCTAACATTACCAGAGTGAAAAATCTACAGTGCCAGTCTGACCGTATAATTCTGTGGCATCAAGTTAAAAACTGTTGATGGAATAAAGTGCCAGCTCCCCCAGATGGCACATGAAGCCCTCACCTGTTTCTCCCATTACCTCGCCCCCGGATCCCCTCCCTTCACTGCTTTCTGCTTCACTCCTTTGTGATCCCCCTTCTTTACCTGGTTCACTTCTCTTTCATGACTCACTTTGGGGCGTTCTTTCCTTGAGAAACCTTTTCCCACCCTTTCTTTACCGTCCCCACCCTTACCATGTCTAGTCCTTACCCTGGTGGCTTGAAATTACTCTCCTTTACACACTCCAAGTAGATGGCCTGTGACACATGCTAGTGGACTTGAGTCTGTGCATCCCCCTCTTCTCTACAGGCCATACACTTACCCGTGGTAGACTCTCCATGCTGTGCATCTCAATACCTCCTAGGAGCGCCTGACACCCAGCAGGTGCTCCCAAACTTTTGATTAATGTGATCTGAACCACAGGCATGCTGGACACCCCATCTCAGCAGGCTGCACCTGTGCATGGGCCTGATGGTGTAGAGGAGGTGAGTGTCAGTCACAGCTGAGAGCTCACACAAGTCCGAAAGGATCAGCTTAACTGAGAGGGAGGCAAAAACATTTAAAATAGGTATGTGTACTAGTGCATACTTTTAAGGCTGAAAATAGTTTTTTAATGACCATTTTTCAGCTTTGATTTTAGGCAAGCTCTACCTTAGCCAAAGGACGATGAAATGATCAATAATGCTGAGGGAGCGTGAAGCAGAGCATGAGTTAAGAGACACTGGGCACACTCAGAAAGCAGAGGACCAGTGCAGATTCAAAACTTTGGGGGCTATAAAGTACTTTATAGTGAACCACGATACCTGGTTTGAGTTCTAGGAAGTTTATAATTGTGTGAATTATGGTTTAACAAACTTGGCCAAAGTTCCCATATATTCTTTTTTGAGGGGGGGCGGTAAGTAAATAAGGTCAGCAAGTTGATGTGCCCCTGAATTGGGGGATGCTGGTCAGTGGTAACATGTGGGAATCCTCCAGCAGGAACTGAGGATGCAGTCGGTTCTGGAAACTTGGTTTTCCATTCTCTCTGTACACCATCGGTGAGAAATACTTGGGGAGATTTTAAGCAGCTTCCTGTCCCTGTAACAGCTGCCAGCAGTTGTATGAGTAATAGCTTTAGGGAGTCTAACTGGGTGAACCCAACGGTGAGAATGGCTCCGCTGGCTGCCCTGCTGGATGTTTTCCTCAGCTGTGCGAGTTTTGCTGCCTGGGGGATAGGGCTGAGCTTCCAGGAGGAGTGTCTAGGAGGACGTGGGGCAGATGGCCTCAGCCGTTTTTTCCCCTCCCTCCCTCCCTGCCTTTCTTTTGTCCTGCCTTAAAGGGCCTTCTGTGTTGTTATGAAATTAAATCATTTGTATATTATCATAAGCTGTTAATGTCTGAGAAAAACAAGGGTTTTTGAACTGAGAGCACAGCAATTCAAGTCAGTTCTCTGCTGGATCTTTTTTTTTTTTTTTTAATTTAAAAGTTTTTACTATTTCCCAGAACCTCCTCCATTTGTTAAAAGGAAAAGTGGTCCTTCCTTGGTGAAAAGGTGAACATTAGGTGTCTGGGTTCCATACGTCCTGAGGTGCTCAGCCAACAGATACTTCGTGAGCATTTACTGTGTTCCAGGCCTAGCTGTCTGAGCTGGTGCGGTGGCAAGCATTGGAGATATTACGTCTACTTTCGTGGAGTTTATAGTTCAGGTGAAACAGGCATTAAACGGTAGCTGTAGGATTTAATTTCAAAAATGTGTACGTGGCTAGCAATGCATACACTTGAGGAATCTAAGTTAGCCACATTGGGTCTAGTTAATAGGTTGCTCTGGGGATAAGTCCTGGATATGTATTGTAACCGTGAATGATTTAGGAATCAGTGTTTTTGACTGATAACATCCAGTAAGTTACTGCATATGTCATGAGTAGGTTAGGGGTTTTTAAGAAATTTAAATAGAGTTCACAGGTATTTATGCTCTATGAATATGGTTTAACACTTGATTTTATAGAGTGCACTTGATGCCAGTAGCCAGGTATTATCTAGCTCCCTCGGTTACTCACTTCCGCTCTGCCTTCTGCCAAGTTCTTTGCTGGCCATGTGTCACCTGTGAAATACTGTTCTTCGGTTCTCCAGCTTTCTTCCCCCATGCAGACTGTGTGACCACCGTACAGGAGAACTCTGTACGCTCAGACCCACATGCTGCCCTTCTCACGGTCCTCCCCAGTCCTTTAGGAGGAGCCCTGCCCTTCTATCGAGCAGACTGGTCGGTTGCTATCTCTTACACTGTACTCCCTGTCCGGTTTGGCAACAAGTCCGGCTGTGAGCCACGTCACGCCACCTCCCCCCACTGTCTTCCTGGGCCCAGCCACCGTCAACTCTTGCCTGGATTAATTTGGTCACCTCCTGAGAGGTGCTCCTCTTCTGCTCTTCCCCTCTGTGCCAAGTTCTGGCACCCAGAACGATGCTGTCAAGCTAAGGTGAAGACTTGTCTCGTGCTTTTACCCCAAACCCTCTAACGTCTCTCCATCTCAGAGTGAAGTCAGAAATCCCCACACCTTACCAGGTCTGGGTCCTTGCTACCTTGTCGACCTCGGGTCCCACTTTCTTCTCTTCCTCTCTCCACCCCAGTCAAACCAGCCTCCTTGCCAAGCCTGCTTTTGCCTCAGGACCTTTTCATTGGTTGCTCCCTCTATCTGGAATACTCTTTTTCAGTTCCCCTGCCAGATTCTTGCCTCAAATGTCACAGTGTGAGGCTTCTACGGCCACCCTGGGGTAAACTGCAGCTCCCTACCCCTACTCCCTGTCCCCTGATCTGTGACCAGTTCTCAAGGTGTGATTCTAGACCAGCAGCATCACCATCACCTGGGAAGCTTGATAACAATGCAGATCCTTGGGCTTTTTTACCCCCCAGACCTGCTGAATCAGAAACTGGAGGTAGGGCCCAACAATCTGCATTTTAAGAGCCTTCCAATTATTCTGATGCCCACTGAGTCTGAAAACCACTGCTGTATATTACACTTCATAATTTTGTTTATAGTCTGTATTACCCCTTCACCTGTCCCCACCCTGCTTTCAAGTTCACCTCCATGAAGGCAGGGGTTTCTGCTCTGCAGTCCCAGTGTTTAGGACCAGAAAGACAATTAGTAAAGGGCTCAGTGACCAGTTGTTGAGTGACTTACAGAACACATGAATACTTAGCAAATTCAGATGAAAAGAATACAGAGCAACAGAGTTTAATGTGTGATCCTTGTATTTTAGTGACTTTTCAGAGTTAGGAGTTTTATTGTAGATATATAGTTTTCTTGATCACAGATTTAAAAAAAAACTCCAGATTCTTTGAAAATTCTTTGAAGCCCTAGCTAGTCCCTTGCAAAACTATGTGGAAATGATGCAAATTGTTGCTTTAAATACTTGTGGCAACTGGAATTTTGCTATTTTTAATCATCTCCCATAGGGCCCATCTCTTTAAAAGTGTACGGATGGGTTATTCTGGTTTATTGGAAGCTTCTAATAGTTGAGTGGAGATTTGTATGAAAAAGACCACCTGCAGGTTTATTAATATTGCATTGGAAATTTAGACTCATTAACATTTGATCTAAGTTACTTGTGCGGTGTTTGTGGATAGGGCCCGCCCGGATCCCCATTGACTCCAGAGCATGCGTCTGCCCTGGGAAATTCGAATGCAAATGCCTGTATAACATGCTCACCCTGAGCTCTCCTTACAGCAGGTCTATCAGTTCAGTGCAGTAGGTCTGACAGATGAGGCGACTGAGGGCTGCTGGGCGATCGGGGCTTATTTAAGGTCACTCCGAAGACTCTAAAAGCAGATCACTCTCAGGTCTCCTGGTGTCATTTTCAGACCTTGGCTTAATTCCTTGCCCTTATCGGGCCCCCTGCCCCTCAAACCCCTGTCCTCTTGCCTCTTAACTATATACCTTTTGACAGTGCAGCTGCCCCAGGGGTTCAGTTTTTTTTTTTCAGCTATAAAATGAGGAAGGTTGATGAGACTTTCTCCAAGGCCTTGTCTTGCATCAAAATGTTCTGAGTGTCCCTTCATTAGCCTTAGTCCTGAATTGAAAGCTTTCAAATCAGAGAATGGCAAGGAGGGGAGAGGGAGCCAAGTATCTGTCCTGTGGCTACTTTTACCAGAGCACCTTAAAAAGTATCCCTCCTGCCTCCCATTCAGCCAGGGAATAATGGGTTTATGATTTGGAGATTATCTGTGGTTTTCCTTTATGCACTGTAATTCAACATGCTTGATAGAAAGTTGACCACTAGTGAGTTCTTGGTCATGTCTATAGTTGGGCTTGACAAAGCCGGCCCATGCCTGGCACCTGCGGCACAACTGGGCTGGGATTGCTGCTCTGTCCTTTGCGGCCCTCCTCCCTTCTGTGGCTGCCCCAGCAGACGGGGCCTCTGGCTGCAGTCTCACCCAGAAATTCACCTGCTCTGGGGAAGGGTCCTGTGACTCTTACATAGGTGGGCAGGATATCTGCAGTTTGCCGTTGTCTTAAGCTAATGCTGTCCTTCATACTGTGTCTTAATGAACTGTGTTGGTCAACTGAACCATGACCCAAATGTAAATTGACATCATCCACCACTTTTTTCTCTCTCTTTGGCCCTTTTAAGCCTGTGTTGTCTCCATTGTGAGAAGGTTGAGGAGTTGCGGGGAGAGAGGCAGCTTGTACATGCTTGGCATTTGTACCAAGCATCCTCCTGTTGAATTTTTCTTATTTGTCTATGTGCTTGTAAATTGATGTTGATTCTATGCACAAGGTGCAAGCAAGTGTTGCTTCCTCCTTATGGCTGAAAACATAATTCACTTGAAGGAAACCAGTTGATGGCAATTTCAGGAGCCTGCCCACATGAGATGCCAGTCATGGAAAGGTTTGTTTCTTTGTGTGGAACTTTTATTTTGAAAGGAGAAACTCTACCTTTAGGGACTAAAAGGAAGATGCCTTCTGATTTCTTCTTTTGCTGTGAGGAAAGGCTATGAAATTGTTATTCTCTGATGTTTCAAAGAAGGTCAGGACTGCCTCTCTCATTCATAGATGGGAAACATGGATTGGGCTGGAGCAGCTGAAAAATGACTCTCTAGGTCCCGGACTCTGGAAATAGGGCAGATTATATTTTCTGAGAGCGAATGCCTTGGACACCATGCTTTGGGTGGGTGGGGGTTGCAGCCTATCTGGAGCCAAGCCAGGTCATTTGCTGGCAAGAAGGAATAAATGAAATTGAAAACCGGGAGTATTGCGGGAGGAAAGGAGACTGGGTAAAGAGCAAGGGTTTCAGAAAACCTTTTTCGGTTCTGCCTGGTCCCTCTTGGAGTCCTGTCCCGGCAGGGCAGGCGGTGCTGCCCATCCACAGTGAAGTGGTGTGTGAGTAATTGGTTACTAGTTGCAGATAAGATGCCTATATAATTATTGTTGACTTGCTCCAAAGATGAGCAGATTCAGTGCTATCACTTTAATGACATACCGATGCCCCGCACACAGTTGCATTTCGGAGGCTCTCGTGAGTGGGAGGGGAAGGGTTGTGTTACATCTGTGCTGAGAGTGATGCTTACCTGCAGCTGGTCTCCTCTGGGCCCTGGCACCTCCAGCAAGCAGCTGTTACTAATGGACTGTTAATTAGGATTATGATTATAAATTATTTTCATGTATTAAAAAAAGATTGTGTACACATCTGAGTATTCCCGTAGAGGTGTGCCATGTGTGAATTTGTTTGTCCTGCTTGACACATTAGAGTCACGAGTCAGGCAGTTCTTGTAGGGTATGATTTTTCTTTCCAGTACAGTAGTCCCCTCTTACCTGTGGGGAATGTGTTCCAAGACCCCCAGTGGATGCCTGAAACCACAGAGAGTACCAAACCCAATATATACCATGTTTCTTCCTACACATACATGCCTATGATAAAGTTTAAATGACTCTTGTACCGCAGGGCCATTATTAAGTAAAATAAGGGTTACATGAGCACAAGCCGTGCTGTGCCGAGACAGTCGATCTGATGACTGAGATGGCTGCTACGTGACTGGTGGGCGGGTGGCATATATGGGGTGCTTACCCTAGAGAGCGGGATGATTCATATCCGGGACGGGACAGAGGAGGATAGTGGGAGATTTTGTCACACTGCTCAGATAGTATGCAATTTAAAACCTATGGATTTTTTTCCCCTGGGATTTTATTTCTGGAATTTTCCATTTAATATTTTTGGACTGTGGTTGACCACAGGTAACTGAAGCTGTGGAAAGTGAAATCCAGGATAAGGGAGGACTACTGTATTGCCCTTGTACTTACTGTGTCATAAGATACATGAATGTGCACTAAACTTTTTTCCTGTTACTACTCTCTTTCCACTCCTGTGGATCTCTCCATCTTAGGGGTGAAGGAGGGAAGCTGTGGACTGTACTTTGAGGGCTTCCAGTCATACTGAGTCAGGCCACAGCCCTGGTAGGAAGACAGGACTCCCGAGGGGTGCATCTCCAACTTGTGCATCGAATCAGCTGGGATCTTGCCACGATGCAGATTCTGATTTAGTGGGACCAGGGAGGGACCCCAGATTCTGCATTTCTCCAAGGCTCCTAGATGATGCTGATGACTTTGGTTTGGGGATCCCACTTTGAGTAGCAAGCGTCTAGACTGGAATGCTGAAGATGCTTTTCTCTACTATTTTCTTAGAATTGTATCCTTCTCTTTCTGAAACATCTAAGTGTAGCCCCAAACAGGAACAATTGGCAAAAAAGTGAGCTAGAATCTTCTTGCACAGTTTTTTATCCCTTGAGATGGCTGTGCATTTATTTGTTTTGATTTGTGCCCCTGGCATTAAAGGCCATGCTTAATATTGGAGCTGTTTAAAACTCCAGAATTGCACAGTGCGCTAAATTGTTTTCTTGCTGATTTTTTTTACCAAGTCTTTCTGGGGACTGCAGCCACTTTGGCCTGTGATGCAATGCTTAACAGTCAGGGAGTGTGCACACACATGGTCAGACTGGGGAAGGATGGGGCCTTTGGGTACAAATACCAGAGTGCCTGACTGGCAGGAGATTAAGCAATGCAGACATTTAATTGTCTCATGTAACAGAAGTCTCAGACATTTGTTCCTAGGGTTGGGTGTCACAGAGGTTGTGGGCTCTTTCCTACTTCCTGTGCTGCACCCCAGTCATGTCAGGCAGCTCATGATCCTGTGGGCTGCTCTTGTTCCCAGCATCGCATCCTCACATGACAGTGTCCCAAACAGGGAGGTGAGAGGGGAACAAAGAGCCTTATAAGGTGGGTCTTGTGTTCAGGAGGAAAATTTCCCCAAGGAAGCCAGCGCCATGTTTCCCTTGGATCTCATGGGCCAGGACTGGGACAGAGCCTCGGACCAGTCACTGAGGGGAGGCACCAAGCCCCTTGATTGCTCGGTCACTACAATTAAAACAGTGTGGTATTAGGTAGGCAACAAATAATGAGCACTACAATATTGCTGAGAACCGAAAATCTATATTCCCATTTTATAGCTTGTGAAACTATTGTTCAAAGAAGCTACGTAAATTCGCTGGGAGTATAATTGGGATTGCATGTAGGCCCGTGAGAGTCCAGAGGGCCTCCTCGGGTGGAAATGCAGCTCCTTCCTACTCCGTGTCCTCCCCTCTCTGCTGCTTCTCTTCCTTTCAGTTTCTGGGATGGGTGGTGGGAACCTCCCTAGAAAGGGTCAGGACCCCATGGTATGCCTCTGGTGGGATGCACATCCCACACCCAAGCATCACTATTTGCCACTTTGCTAGTTACGCTCACATTCGTGGCACAATGGAATATTTCTATGAGAGTAGTGGGAAAACTGTTCCTGTGAGCAAAGGAGCACTATTTTAGGAGAAAGTGAGCCCAGCGAGTGTTGGCAGCTGCTGCCCTAGATGTTGCTATGTCCTGACTTTGTCCCCTGGGCTCTGGGCTCTGCTTCTTACGCTGGGTGTGCTGAGTTCTGCTGAACACAGCACAGGTACCCAGAAGAGGTTTGGCATCCATCTGGAGGCCTCCATGTGCGCCCTCCGCTCCACGCTCTCCCCCACCTGGGTTTGCAGGGATTCCCAGCAGGCACAAGGGACAGCCCTTCCCTGTTCCCACTCAGACTCTTCTTGCCTGGAGGTCTGATGACACTCTGAAGATGGCTAGGCTCCAGGAGAGTGAGCAGTTCTTCCACCTTAATGTACAAACAAAAATCAAACAAACAGAAAACCTGGTAGAAAAGGCTAGGTTTAATTATACTTAAAAAATGCATATGCAGTATACTACACTCAGAACTAAAGCTGTCACCTTCTGTTTGCGGGTGGTTCCTGGATGCCCTTTCCCCCAGATTCTCTGGGTGAGAGGAGGGGAACACAGAGCAGGGAAAGTCACAGCTTTCACAGTCATGGAATCAGAGGCATGCCCTGTCCAGCTGCGAGCCAGGCTCCTTGTTCTGTCCAGATTAGCTTTCCTAAAATGCACTTCTGATCACAGCACTCCGGTCGAAGTCTCGCTCCCCACAGGCACTTGAAGAAGAACAAGGCAGCCGTGCCCAGCCGTCGTTTGTCGTGTGTGTGGAAGCTGACTGGCCTCTAGTACTGGTTCCTTCTGACTACAACGCTTACCCAGTTAGCACATCCTTTTGCAGAGTGCTTTCTGCTTCTTTACCTGACCGAGCCATCCAGCATTGGTGGTATCGCAGTTAAGGAAGCCTGTGGGACTGAGGCGGGCCGGATGCTGGCAGCCCTGACAGTGTTCCTGGGTGTTGAGAAGCACATTTCAGTTTTGCCAATAAAGTCTTGAGAGTATCTCATGAGAAGGAAAGAAAAACAAAACAAAACTGGGAAGGAAACCAAATTATGAAGGGATTGTTTTTTGTTGGTATAAATAGGACATTTAGGATTAATGAGAGAACCTCAATCAAGTTTTTTCTTGGTTGGATAATCACAACGTGATCTTTACTCAGGGAAGAGTTTAAGATCTGTGGAGGATTAAGTCCTGTTACTTCATTTTGCATTTCCTTTTCATTACAAAAAAATATACTGACTTTTTCAAAAAAGGGGGTTGAACCTGTAAGTGGCTAACTGCTGTGTGAAGTGCGTCGATTTCATTGAGAACCTTAATAACTTGCCATGTAGTCTTTGGCAAGTCATTTAACCTTTTTTTTATTCCTTCCTCTCTTTCAATCCCAATAGCCACTAAATCACCATATTTTCTTAAGGATTTGTCTATCCTTTTTCATTTCCAGAATCTCTATTCAAAGACAGGCCTTATTGCTTTTACTCCCGGGCTGTAGCTGTGATAATCTTCTAGTCTTCCTCATTTCCGGAACAGCCCTGCATCATTACTTTCCCCCGTTTTCTTCTTCATAGAGAGAGCAGCAGCGGCAGTCCAGGGTGCTAATAGGATCAGATCCAGCTTCCCTTACCTGCTACTCAGGCTTTGTGGCTGGGCTCCTCGACAGTCTCAGTGCTTCTTTGCATTTCTCTATCATGCATGGCCTCTGGAGGAAAGAGGACCTGCCAGGGGCCCCCGCAGCTCTGGTGGCTCCTACCCCAGCCCCAGCGAGGCACTTGGAGGTCTGAAGGGATCAGTATCTACTGTAACCCATTTGGAATAGATTTCAGGAAGTTCTGAACTACCAAATGTTGATTCTGTTACTCCCTGGCCAAGTGTTGATTTGACTGGAGCCATTCGCTTCATTCACAACTCAGGTTCCTTTCATGGATACTAGTAGATATAGTAGATGTTTGAGGTAGGTAGGGGGTGACTGCTCAGCTACAATGTCACCCCCAAGTGTTAAGGAAATCAAGTTTCAGGCCAAATTTTGCCATTCATCAGCAAGCAAGCCCCTAAAGGGTCCTCACAAGAGTCCTTGTTCTGCTCTTTGTTCTTCTAGGTAAAAAATTCACTGGAAGAAGACACACAAAGTGTCAGATGCAGTTTTCTTGTACACTTGTACCTGGCTGGCATCTGGAAGCTCATGCGATATAGGACTGGTTAGGGATTTAGCTTAACCTCAGGCCTAGCTGGAATCTTTCTTTCTATTCATGCAAGAGTGGGGGGTAAATCTAAATTATTTTAGCCACTCTTTGTATGCTAAATACCTTGACTTTTCACCAATGAAATTCCGTTCTTAACATGCATCATGTCTATTGACATGACCATTTTCCTGGATAATGTACCTGGCTCATACTTATCTTTACTTAGATACAGAAAACAGAAACACATCCTGCAGCTGCCTCTGGCATCCTGAATCCAGTGCTGCCCAAAACTCTCCACACTGGGCATCCTGGGTCAGAACGCCAGCGGCCCACCTGGGTCATAGTATCACAGCACTATTGTGTGGTCTGTGTCCGTGTATTTTCAGTAAATTTTAGACATCATAGCAACACAGCTGGCAGACTGGTTTTGCAGGCTAAATCAGGCAGGCGGAATTACTTTATTTTGCTTTTTGACTTAAAAAAAAAAAAAGAACTTATTCCAACGACAACAAAAAAGATTTTACGTAAAAATCTTGATGTTTGGCCTTCTCCGGGAAAATTGGAACATCTGCAACACCCGGTCTGCCTTCCTTGGCGGCAGCTTTCTTTTCCAGCTGAACAGCAGAAGTCTGCTTTAGACTGAGAATGGGCTCCTGGGAAGGGCCCAAGTGCTTCCTAACATCTCCCTGCACTGAGACCAAGTACTGAGCGTCTGTAATCATTGACATTGTGCTGTTGGTTTTGAGGACCCTCTTCCCCCCTTTACATTCCTGTCTGGCCCTTGTAGGTACTTGAGTTTTTGACCCTTGCAGCTGTCAGGCAGTTTTTCTTGTTGGCTCAACACTTGTGCTTTGCTCATGCTGTTTCTCTGGAAGGTCATTTCCTTTCAGGCTCACCTAGCCAGATCTTAGCCTCATCCTCAGGGCCAGGGCCAGGGCCAGGGCTCCCTGGGATGCAGTGTCTTACATGGCTGTTATGGTTGTGGCTCCTCTGCTTGTACACGGACAGCATGGTGTAGCATTTGGTTTAACATGTTGTTCTGTTGCTTATTGTTTCACGTCTTCTTTCTCCTGCATGGTAATATGTTCCCTTAAAGTCAGGAGACATATCTTTTTCCTATTGTATATTGATCACTGTGAAAATGTTAATGCTCAGCCTAGTTACCTCATTTTTTAAAAAGGTACAGAACAGTACCTTGTTGATCTACTTAACAGTTATTGTAAAGCATATTTGCACATGGTAAAATGAAGTAGAACAGTGTTATAAATATGAAAGTAATATAAAAATAAGTGTAACCAAGGAGCCTGATAAGGGAACAGAGGCCCAGAAAGGGTGTAAGTGCCTTCCTGGAGTCAGGCAGTTGGTGGATAATCTAGCTTTTGCTCTAACCACTGTGATACCCGCCCTTGCCTGCTAGGGCTGTGCTGTTTCCTGGAGGATCTGCCACCCTGCAAATCAGGTAGCTAGCTACACAGCCAAACCCCACAGATCCTCCTTAAGGCTTAGCATTCACACATCAAAATAAAACAATTCCCAAAATTACTTAAGTAGTTCACCACAAATTAGGCCAAGGTGGTAGATGTGCATCAAACTCATCACACCCTGACACAAAGGGGGCTGTAGAAAAGCCCTAGGCACCAACTGTCAAGATGCCAAAGATACTTCTGTCAGGCAGAATGTCCTCTGCTGATGGCCCTCCCCTTAGTGGAGGAAGCAGTGCGGACCAGACTGGCCGATGCCAGAGCCTCAGGTGCAGAGGCAGCACTGTGAGGGCAAGGAGTAAAAAGAAAGCGGTTCAGCAGGGCTGGAGCTCCAGGTCTGCATTTGAGAATAGTGATAGCCAAGGCAGAAGAGGAAAAGGGAGTCAGATTTGCATGCTGAGCTGAGGGATTTTGACTCTATCCTGGGGGAGCTGGGAGGAAGGGTCTGGTGTGCTTGCTGGAGCAGGGCTCTGGGGAGCCCTGGGGGTGGTGACTTAGGAGGCTGCCGCAGGAATCTTGGCTTAACCCAAGGCAGTGCAGTGGAGAAGGAGAGAAGTGGATGGATTCAAAAGAGGTGAGAACATTTTCAGAAGTTTCAGGATGACACCTTTCTTTCTGGGGTGAGATGCAGTTATTCCTGGAGACAGGAAGTGGGGCTGGAGAACTGTATGCAGCCTTGGATCCCATGCGTCCAGAGAAGTGTTCATGGCTTCTGACTCAGGTGTCGCTGGCTCCGCTCCCTTTGGCGGTGTAGATGGCTCCCTTAGGAAACAAGGACGCTTTTCACTGTTCCTGCGTGGCCACCTCCTTCTCAGTGTCATCTGTAAGCTGTCCACACAGAATATACCAGTTTTCCTGTTTGCACAAGCACACTATGTACTGTGGTCAAAATGTCCCGTTCCTCATAAGTACATATGAGTCTTTCTGCATACACATTAGCTATGCATAGCAGCAAGTTATGTGTTTATTCTGTAGTTGTAAGTGCGAGTAGATGCTAAGAGTGGTGTTTTCTGCTTATGGAATTTTTTGTTTTGAGCTCTAAAGACATTTAACCATCTGTTTATGACTTTAAAGTGAGTGTTCTAAGTGGAAGCTATGAATAAATATGTGAATCATGAAAAATATATTGACAGGGTATGGTCAGTAAGGAATTCCTAGTATACATCTAACTTAGCTGTTTTTGCAGCTTATAAAAAAGGTCTAATGTAATCAAATGGCATTTTTAAGAAATTTTTAAAAATCTAATATTAAATGTAGATTTTTAAATCTGTATTATATCTTTTAGGAGAGACTTTGAGGTTGCATCAACCATATTTAAAATAATCTTTTTTTTTTCCCTTAAAGCAACTTTTACCCATGTCCTTAATTATTGACAGATGATATATATTTATGCACTATTATGTTACAAAACCATTGTAATAAAAATGGAATGTCATTCATTGTTGAACTTCTTTTCAGAAATATAAATTAGGTTGAAAAGAATATTTTTGAAAGCCTTATCATATTCTTTTCCTCCAGCCAAACAAATGATTCAATTCACTTTCCTCTTCTAAAAGAGAATGAATTTTATCTTCTCCCTGCAGGTGACTGGTTCACAGCTTCCAAAGATCTTTTTTTCCCCACAAGCTTCATTTTTCTGACTGCAATGTGAAAATTCTAAGACTTTTAGAGTTTGGCACATATGTGCAAATTAAATTTTATAGCATTTTCAAAATATACTTTTTAATATTAATATGAGAGTAGCTGTTGGAACAAAGTCTCCATTTGCCAGTTTTTATTCCATTTGCTTATAGTTGACATCTATTGGGATTTGAGTACATTTAAATGTAGATAAAATGAAATAGTATATTTCAGCCCAGGGAACAGTGTTATTGCATAACTTGATACTACAGACATAAAGCTAATGCTAATCTCTTTTGACCTTCGTTTGTACTTGATGTTGTTTTTTGATAATGGTGGACATCCTGGCAATCAACAAAGGGGCCAGCAAAGGAGAAGTGTGTGTGAGGGCCGTTTGAAGGGGCTTGCGCTGCAGGGTTGTGAGGTGTGGACTGCCCTTTTTCTGACTATTTACCAGCTTGCTGTTGAGCTGCTCTTGAGTTGGCTCTTTCTGGTAGGTCCGTACTGGACCTAAGAGACTGATGTTTACTAACTAATTTTCACCTTTAGTAAAAGTTAAGAAATTCATGCATTAATAATCATTGGGTATTTCCTTCTCTACTGTTGTATACAAACATCATTTTTTGCATACATGCATGTACGTATATACAATGTGCCTAGTTAATTCATTTTCTCACAAAAAGAACTTCTAGTGTATAGTGGATTTGAAGAACAGTATTACTTCCTTCCATCTATACCTAGGAAAATTGTCCAGAAAGTGGACACTGGAAATGAACAACCTTTGCTGACTGAGCTTTTTCCTTGGTGTTGAGCTAGTGCATGGAGACAAACCTGGCATGCCGGCTCTCAGCGTCTGGGTTTGTGGGTTTGCTGTTATGATTTTGGGCCACAGTGTCGGAGAACACGTTTAAGCAAGGGCACAGGAATGTGGAATATGGATGTTATACATCCTTTATTTTTAAAAAATAATTTACTTTCTGAACATTGATGATGTTGAATT
Source organism: Anoura caudifer (assembly GCA_004027475.1). NCBI lineage: Eukaryota > Metazoa > Chordata > Mammalia > Chiroptera > Phyllostomidae > Anoura > Anoura caudifer. Next base: position 94,613 of record PVKU01001692.1, on the reverse strand, counting down.
AAAGAGGCTAGAAAATAATCATAATAGAAGAAAAACAAAAAGAAAAAGTACGTGACATACTGGTTTTATTGCCTCTGGTGCTTTTCTTATAAATTATTTTCTAAAATGACTCTTAGTTAAATGCTAAGATCCTTTACATTTAGGGCTTTGGGCATGTGGGCTTATATCTTTATTGATGTAACCATTTGTGGTCAGTTATGACTCTTGATACCTTTTTGGTGGTGGGAACTGTAATTTGGTTTGTTGAGCATCGAGACCGGTGGCCTTGCTGACCTGTTACCATCACGGAAGTGCGGTGGATGGCGGGTGGCAGGACCTCCCTGGCGTGTCACTGAGGGAGCTCCGTGGTGTCCGGGACAGCTCACCAACACTGTAAAGCTCATCAGGAAAAGAGATGTTCGCAAAGTCAGAATTTGTAAACAGTGATGTCTTACATAAAATAAGGGTGATTTTTTTTTCCCTTTCAGATTTTGGGGTAAGTGCATTCTTAGCAACAGGGGGTGATGTTACCCGGAATAAAGTAAGAAAAACATTTGTTGGCACCCCGTGTTGGATGGCCCCTGAAGTCATGGAACAGGTAAAAAAAAATGCTGATTTGATTGACAAAGTACAGTAGTACACATTAGTAACATACTAACATTTCATTCAGAATAACCACTTTACTAGAATGTATTATGTAACTAAATTTTCGTTCCCAGTTTCTGGGCTTTAACAAACTAGTATCAGAGGTGTGCATTCACAGCCGTGGGCTTCCGACACAATGTGTACTTTATGACGTGTGATGGGCCTGGTGTATGATTTTGCTTTTTTTCCTGGTTCCTTTCTTAGGTGAGAGGCTATGACTTCAAGGCCGACATGTGGAGTTTTGGAATAACTGCCATCGAGTTAGCAACCGGAGCAGCGCCGTATCACAAGTACCCTCCCATGAAAGTAATTACCTTCGGAAATAATATGTCGGGTTTGAAATATGATTGCACAGAATCTGTTCTGTAGTCTTCTTAAACATAGCCATTTTTCTCTGAGACCTGAGGGGAATTAATGGAGGAATGCAGCCAGGTTAAATGTTGTCGGTGATGTTCTCAGTGGACAGAACAGGACAAAAGGAGTAAAAATGCCCGGCTTTGAAGCTTGCTTTATGTTCTTAGCCCAGAGCTGAAGAAAGAATGTGGTCAGACTGGTCGATGGAGGTTGATGGCTGGAATGCTGGCCATTAGTCTTTTGATAGCAGAATATCCCCAGCATCCCAAGGAAAATCTAAAAATAGGTTATAGTGATATCATCTTTGCAGATGAATTTCCCAAATTTTCAGGCCTTTAAAAAAAATGGCCTGTAAATTTACCTCTGTTTTCATAGTGTCATGTTGGTGACTCATTTGGAATAAGCAAGCCCAGTATTTTTAGGAAGCAGCATACATTTGGATACTGTTTTCAGATTTTTGTTACTCTAGTAGTTGGCCTATATTGTTATTTCTCTTCGTTTCTGAGAGAATGGTATCAGGGCAGATTTACCCAACTGGATTTTGTTTTGAGGATGAAGTAGTTGAGTGGAAATTGTGAAGGTATTTTACAGAAAATATGGCCCATGTTTGTTTCAACTTTTTCCTAGGAAAATATTGGAAAAATTTAGGAGGATTAAAAAAAAGTCCATGAGGATAAAAAAGTTAAATAATTTTACTGATTAAAAAGTTAATACATACTTAGTGTTGAAAATCTGGAAGTACAAATAAGAATAAAGAAGAAAACAATCACTTATAATCCATCAACTACAGATAATCCATGTTAAGGTTTTAGTATGATTCATTACGTTGTTTTTCTCCCTTTATATATATATATAAATATATATATATATTTTTTTATGTACCTAAGAGTTTGGTGTGCATGCCTGATTTCATTAGTAAGTTGAGGTGTAAACAATCGAAGTTACCTTTCAGAGGAAAAGCACTGAAGCAAATCAGAGGGTTTTTATCTTCCATTTGGTTTTTCTGTATGATTTTTTTCTTATTTCTTGTTTTCTTTCTTTCCCTGCTTAGTGTTTCCCACCTGAATGCAGCATCACATTGCTAATCCCAGCCTAAGTCCCAAGGACTTTTCTTTGGACTTGACAGTTCTCTCCTTCTTTGGCTATTGTCCCCCACAAACAATGAACTGTCACTTTAATCCTTCATCTACTCACACATCTGAAAAGTGTTTGAGAAGTGGCTTGGCATGTATAGCCTTTGCATAAATTAAGGCTGATTTATGCATTAATGGGCTTTATTCATTGTATAGGTCAATAGTTTACTACAAATTCTTTTTCTTAAGCAAATAATTTTGATGTGTGAAGGGGTAGAGTTTTTACTCTTTTGATTTGAAGCTGTATTTTGTTTCTTCCCCTCCGAGAGCAGCTTAGCCTTTTGCTCTGGTTATGGTTTTTAGCAACTCAGCTGTATTCTGGCTATCTTTCTGTGTCTTTAATTCTCAGTTTTTCCAAGCCTATAAGCGACTTTCTGTATGTTTTTTTCACTTAAAAAAAAAAAGGAAATCATGTGCTACCTTCTGGGATGTTGTGAATTTATTTTTAGGGTTGGTAATGTTACAGAAGCCTTGAGTACAGGCAGTTCCTTGCTTATGAATGACCTGTACTCATGAACATTCACTGCTGCTCTGCCCGCCCGCCCCCTTCCCCCCACCCCTTGCTCCACCTCCCCTCTTTCCAGCCAGAGCCCTGTCTTCACTAAGCCCAGGCTGGAGCTACGTGCTCCTCCAGGCTGAGTGAGAGCCAGTTCCCAGGCAGCTCTGTCCCCGTGGCTTTGGGAGATCATTTGTAACACATAGAGCAGATTTTGTAAGTTCTGTCAGTGGAATAACAAAAAGGTTAAAGGGCACAGGAACAGATTTGCAAGGAGAAATGAATACTTTTAATACACATTTTCTGTAAAGTTATAATCATGAGAAAGCACATTTGAACCTATCAAGGTTGGTCTTTGATGTTTTGTGAAAAATTAAAACCTCAGCTGCAGCAATTGATATACTGAGGTTTTGTCTTTATGTTTGTTTCTGTTGCAGGTGTTAATGTTGACTTTGCAAAATGATCCACCCACTTTAGAAACAGGAGTAGAAGATAAGGAAATGATGAAAAAGTACGGCAAGTCCTTTAGAAAATTACTTTCACTGTGTCTTCAGAAAGATCCTTCCAAAAGGTATGTCAAACTTGGTGGATGAGTTATTGACCTGGTTTGAGTCACAACAAAGCTTTGTTTGTGTGGGGGTGGGGGAAGGCTGGCTGAGGACAACTGCAAGGTACTTCTAGGTCAAGGGGAATCCTTCTCTGACCCCCAGATTTCCAGCCTGTTAGCGGAAGACAGCGCAGGTCCACAGGGAAAGAAGTAGACGGGGAGAGGGGAGAGGCAGAGGAAAATTTTTGGTGTCAGTAAGATTCAGTGTGCTTGTTAGGTGTGGGCTCCATCATCAAAGGACATGAAAAAACAAATCAAAAGAAATTGGCAGTGGTGCATTGGGAAGCTGAGCTAGTACTCTGCACTGTGTAGGTTGAGTTGACCTCTCAGGATTTGAATATCCTGCCAGCTCCAGTGTAAACCAGGCAGAGCTATTGAATTTTACATGAGCTTTCTTTTAGTTGCAGAACAAGCTGTTTGTACTGTTTAAAAGATTATCAGTAAAGAAGATTAATATTTTTGCATTGGAAAGATTAATCACATAAACAGAAGTAAATTGTTTTAAATTAACTTTAGAATTTCCTCTTTATTCTCAGGCAATCACCCCATGCTGCAGTGTGTCTGAGTTTGTTTTTTCCTTCTTAATTTCTGTGACTTTGCAATATTCTGAGTGGTAATAATAGAGCAGGTGTCCTTTATCCCTTAAGGAGAATGTGAACCACACACAGGCCTGGCCTGGGCAGAGTTCCTTTGTAGGGCTTGGCTGCATGTGGCGCCGTTTTAACTTGCAGTGAATGGGGATTGCAGGCCCAGGAGGACTCTGAAGTTACTTGCTACCCTCATCTACCTTAGAGTCCAATTTGATACTAATATTTTAAAATGTGAAAACTGGCTTCTTTCTGAAACTTTCTTTTTTAGGGAGGGACCCTGCTTTTTAAAAAATAATTTCTTTATTCCTATCTTAAATTCTTTATGAAACTCAAGCCTTTTAGCTTTATATAGTAATCTACTATTTGAGGAGGCTACCTTTCTCTACATTAAGCACAATTGACATTATTTTACCCATTCTTTGTGTTCCTTCTTCATTCTTTTACATTTTACTGATTTTGCTCTCAGTCTTTTCTGAATTGGTCGCCTTTCTCATGGAGTCAGGTCTCAAGACTGCTATTAAGCATCTTGAAATTCTTTATTTTGAAAGGGAGGATTATTATGTCACATTTATAGACTGTTTCTACTTAAATATCTTAGTTACCCTTTTTATTTGATTTGTAAGGCTTGTTTTCCTGTGAAGTTACAGTGGTCTTTCATTAAGGTGACTTCTTCACTCTCCAGTTGGGTGGAAACGTGCCTAGATTTTAATTTTGTTCTTCAACACTTGCTTGCCTTCCCCTTGTATTTGGTATCATCTCCAAACATAAATTTTTGGCTTCACCAAGGAAGCAGTTTAATTCTCCCAAGTCCATTGAGAGAGGTACTTGTCTTCCCAGGTGTGTTATTGCTGATGGTCTTTGTGGTGCTGGAGCTGTTTGAGACCCCACCTAGTGGTGGTGATGTGTAATGGCACACAATTCCAGCTCTTCCAGTAATGATTCTGTAGTGTAGGACTGTTAATGTGCTTAGTGATGTAGTGGTGTCTTTCTTGAGAAGATTTATAATTTGGTCAAAATAAATTAGATTAGATCATCATATATTATATTTAACAAAGCATCCTTAATTCTTAATAATCTTGAAAGTCTTTATAGGTTTTATTTATTTTGTGAACTCAAATATCAGGTTTCCACTACCAACCCCCTCCCCCCCAATTTTTTTTTAGAAAAGAGCCATTCATTCAAATTTTTACACAGTATTTCCCTCAAAATACTCTCTTAGTAACATTATTAATCTTTGAAGTATTAATAGATTAAGGCCTTCTGTTAGATATATTTTCTGTATCATAATCTGTTCTCACTAGTGTACAATTGTCCTCAGTGACAGAGTGCACAAATTTCCCACATGATTTTTTCTTTTCATGAAAAGACATGGGTGTGGGAAGTTTGGGGAGCTGGGAGCTTCATGAAATGTGAGAATGGGAACAAGGGAATATGTTGAATTATTTCTTATATAGGGTGCAATTTTAAAATATGTATTCATTCCTGAATTAGTAAGTCAACGTTAAATTACTGCATAGTTCTATAGAAACCATGAACATTTCCTGCCTTCTCTGCCTTTGCTTATGTTGTCCAGGTGTTCTTCCTTTTCCTCTGTCCCCCGCCCACCTGTCTTGTTAGAGTGAAATACCCGCTGGGTGAGAGTCCTAGCTCTGCCTTATTGTCATCTGTGTGACTTAGTTTCCTTGCCTGTAAAATGGGCCTAATAACACCTACTTCATAGGATCGCTGTGAGGATGGAGTAAGATAATACACTCAGAATGGACAGCACAGTACCTGAGGTTCCTAAATATTCAAGAGATTGGGATTAACATTCATTATTTGCCTTTTTCTTCTTGACTGAATGGAGTTTTTGCAAAGTTTAGTTTTCCTACTGTATGTTGAATACATGTCCCTTGTAGCACATACCACACTGTACATACGTTGACTTACATACCAATTTCCTCCTGAGCTTGTAAGTTTTTTAGAAAGGGAGCCTGTGCCACTCATTTTTATATCTTTCTGTCCACAGCGTCTGGTCTGTCTTACACATTCAGTGGTATTTCTTGAATAACTGGAGACACTTGGGTGTTTGCAGCTTGGGGATGATTTTGGACTCACTGAAAAGAATTTCAGAAACATACCTAATTCTGGTGGGTTGAAGAGTGAATGCAAGATTTTTGATAATTTTTTTTATTGCCTGCATATAGATTATGTACTTGTAATCTGAAAGCAGTCAAATGATACCCAAACCCTGGCCTTGCTGAGTACCTTTTCTGCAGAGAATGAAAACAAGTCACAGGACAACAGGGACCTGGACGGAGTCACTTCCTGAGCAGGAGCCCTCAGTCTAGCTGGGGAGGGGTTCTGCCTTCTCTCACCCTGGAGACTCACGGGACTTTCCTTAAAAAAGAGAGTTGGTGTGTGGGAGCTGTTTGCCTCATTTAAGTCTGTGTGCTCTTTATAAGCATGTACAAAGAATTATTTATATTTGCATAACAACATGTTGCTCTTTCTTTAAAAAATGAGCCTTAATGTTGTAGATAGATGCTTTCTATGGATGGCAATATAAAAGGAAGCAGCATTTCCTTTGAGCCACAAGGGTGTGGATGTTGCATAGATAAATCCATTAGAAATGAATAAAACTTGAATATTTCATTTGGGGGGAGGGGTGGAGGGAGAAATGCAGCTCAGCTTGAGGTCAGTGAGCTATTAGGAATCATAATGCAAATTGTTAAAACTACTTAAACTGTGCCATATTCATCCTGAATCCTTTGAAAATTATTTTAAGTCTCAGTGGACTTTGGTTCATCCATATGTATTAACTGAATTCTTTAACAGATTTTCTTCTGAGAATGTTGGTACTTGCAGACTCCCGCATTGTTTTTAAGGATTTAAAATTGAATCATCCTTCAAAACTGAGACCATTATTTTGGTTGCTGGAATAACATGTCTCATAAAACAGTGTGTGTTTATACGACATTGTGGTGCCTGATCAGTGATAGCAGCCACGTAAGACCCAGCGGCTTGCAGTACCCCCTCTCCTGCAGGACTTGGCTAAGGGGCAGGCAGCACTGATAGTTCCCTGTTCACTCTACACTGGCAGTTGCTGTGGCATAAAACTAAAGCAAAACACACAAAAAACTGAAGTCAGGTGGGTAGCTCAGCTTTCCTACCTCAGCTTTCCTCACACCTTCAATATCACTTTCTTCTCTTTCTCATTTTCCTCATTCTTTCTGTTAGAAATTCATGGGAAACAGACAGGAGGAACCAGGTGATCTGATCCAAGTGCCTTTATTTCATGCTGTGCTTACAGGCTGGCTGAGTTGGGGGTTGACTTCAGCACCAGGCGGGAGGGGCTGGGGAGATGGGGTGGGGGGAGGGAAGCAGGAGTGGGGTGTTTTAAAAGAAAAAGCACGGGATTTGTGAGGGGAAAGGGGAGGGGTTAGTCTCTTGTTCTTCCAGGCGGATGCCTCAGGGTTCCAGGCTGTGAGTGGGGACAACAGGTTAGGTAAAGGGCCCACTGTTCCCAGGTTCAGGAGGGTCAGTCTGGCCCCCTGCTGTAGTGGCTGACGCCCAGGTGTCTGTTGCGCCCGGTGGGAGAGAGTTTCAGTGAAGCCACAGGCTATCAAGTGAGTCGGGACAACTGAGTCATAGGCAGTCCAGAGGGTTGGAATCTGGCCTGACGTGGTCATTATTGGTCTGGGGGTTGGGGAACTGGCCTGGCCCTTTCACCTTCCAGTTCCATTTTTCCATACTTCCTCATGAGATCAGTTTGGCACATGGATTTGATTCCAAAGCTATAGGCACCTGAGCTACTTTGAGCACCAAAGGACCTGCTATTTAGTATTCTGTTTGATTAGAAATCACCTATTGGTTAGCACCAATATTAAGCCTATAAAAAAAGGAATGTGCCTTCTTTAAACCCTTTCTCGATTCTCATGTCATTGCATTTATTGATGAAGGCTAAGAGTGGAGTGCAGAGAAAGGAGTTTTCTCTGTAGCCTGCTTTTCCCTTTACAGTTGGGTTGCCATGGAAATGACCTTGCTGGGGAAGAGAAAGTATTTTCCCAGCCCTGAGTTTCAAGGTATGTCTGGCATTTCCCAGCCTTCTCTCTACATTGGTCCTACACTTGACCCTCACTGTGCAGAAGGAGGAGGTGGGGGTGCAGAGGAGAGACAGATGCATTTTGGCTGTCCACCTCAGCACATCCACTGTGTACAGACCTCCCCCTTTTATTTATTTATATGTTTATTTTTGGTGGGGGGCTAGCATGAGTCTTACTTTCATGACATCATTCTGCTATTTTCTACTATATTGAACAGATGCTTAGACTGAGTGTCAGTCTTGCCCAAGGAGTTATTATTCTGTGTCCGAATGGCCAGTAGCATTTCCTTTACTCTAGTTTGTTGTGGTATGACTTTGACCTGTGGCCATTTTCTGCTCTGTGCTAGGTGCTGGGGATATAAAAATGAATACTGTGTGGTCCATGGCATGGAAGGGGCTATAAAACCTAGTGTGGGGGTGGGTGGGAGGTGGGCAGAGAGGAACAGAAAGTTACAGAATGGGAGTATGGCTGGATTGGTATGTGAGCATGGAGTAGGGAGGGAGCAGTGAATTTGACTTGTAGGAACTGGGAGGAGTATGTCTGAAGGTGCTGACATTTAAATTGGCTCTTGACCGCTAAACAAGGGCATGGCAGTTATTTAAAAAAAAAAAAAGGTAAAGCAAGAAAAGCAACTTGTGCTTTGTCATGAAAGAGCAAGGTGTGTGAGAACATCATTGGAACTGGAAGAGAGAGTTCACATAGGATATGATGGGAAAGGAGGATGGAGAAATCAGAGCCTCTCAGGCCACTGACATCTATTAAGACAAACAAGAAATCGGGTCTTTTTAGAGGCCAAGTTTAGGGCTGCTGTAGATGTACACAGTTTGCACATTGTTGCACCCAGTGACGTTTCCTGATTCTTTTCTGTGCCTGGATGGTGGGCTGGAATGAGGAAGAGAGAAGTGGCAGCGAGTGGAACTGGGAGGCGGAGGAAATGAGCATTGCAACCAAAACAGTGGCTTTGAGTCCTTTAATCGTCCTAATTGTCCTCAGTTTCTTTTCAGTTTTAAAACATTCAATCTAAGTTATTTTGTAGGCCTCCTGGTTTTTTAAAATTTTGTGTCATATTTTGAAGTTTCACGCGTGGCAGCAGATCTTGCTCAGTCCCTTGTGTGATGGATGAGTGGCTCTCCTACTCTGTCCCTCGGGAGCGCTCCTCCTCCTCCCAGACACGGTTCTGACGCTCCTCTTCCAGCCTCTCAGTCTTTCGTCTGCTAGGTGTCAGTTGCTGAAGGTCAAATTTGTGTCTTTCATTTTCACTTCTCATATAGTATGCTTAGCATCTAGCGTAATACCTGACAGGTAGTAGATGCTCAATAAACATGTATTTTCCAAGAGAGAATGAAAGGATAAATTTGGAGTAGCTGGAGGCCAAAAACATTGCCAGTGATTGGTGAGAGTACATGTTAAAATAGCAACCAAAGTTAAATCATGTGAAAGAGCAGCACCATTTTTGGTTGCATAACCAAATGTGGTTCTTTAACAAGAAACATATTCATGAATTTGAACCAGCTCATCAAGGGGTTTGTCACACAAAGTGTAAACCTTGGCCCACCTGTTGTTTAGACCTTTATTTACTTAAAGCAATGAGCAATTTGCGGTTGTTTATTGCAGCCCATACCGCTGGCCATGGTGGGGGTGGCTGGCTACTGGGGTCTCTCCAAGCACCTGTAGCCAGGGTTCCATTTGTCCATGAGGGAAAGAGCAGGAACGATTTAAATTTCTGCTTCTTTGCACAGAAACATAGTTTAGGGCCCTTGTAAATTTAGGCAATTTGTGCATTGTTGCATTTAGTGACTCTTCCTAATTCTTTTAGATGCTTGGTTTTGGTCTTTGGAAACATTTTAATGGAGCTTCCTGGTTCCAGAGAACTGGTTTCTAACCTCTTCAAACCGGAGAATCCTTTCGCACTGGCACCGCCTCCTCATAAACTGTTTGCACCTTTGCTAATCATCGCCTGAGAGAATACCTAATGATGCTCGTGATGGTTCTCTCTCTCCTCCCATTTTTTTATTATGAAAAATTTAGGGCATTCAGAAAAGGCAGAAAACAGTACAATGTTTACTTCTATACTACCACCTAGATTCAACAATTATGATTTTTTATATCTGCTATATCTATTTATTGACATTTTACTTGCTGAACAGTTTGAAAATAAGTAGCAGACTTACTGCTTGAGTTTGCATTCCATACAAATAGAGACCTGTTCCTACATGACCACAGTACTTTTCCACATCTGAGCAAATGAATAGTCATTTCCTAAAATTGTCTGATACCTGGCATATTCACTTAGCTCTAATTACTTCCAAATGTCTTACGTAGCTTCTCCTTCCCTTTCAAACGCAGGATTAAGGCCAGGGTCACATGTTGCCTTTGGGGTTATGTTTCTTTAGTCTTTTAAGATCTGGAATGGGACCCTCATGACTCCCTTTTCACTCTTTGATACTGATTTTTGAGGAGTCTGGCCAGTTGTCTTGCTGACTATCTGTAGTCTAGATATATGTGATTTTTTTCCTACATCGCTGCTGGTTTTAGAATGAACTGCCAATGAAGGAAGCTCTGCTTTTTGGAATAGTGCCAACTAATACTTGACAGAAGTAGAAAATCAGTACTGTGCCACCTCCTGTGAAATATTTACTTAAGGCAAAGATGCTAATCAAGTCATCAAGTAAAATGTTTTGGGGAGCAGGATATTCATACAGCAGAGTGATCGCAGGCCTGGGGACCAGCTAGTGAGACTTTGCATCCCTCCCGGTGAAATCACCTAACACCAGGTGCCTCGGACCTGCTGCAGTGAGATGTACACAGTGACATCTAGGTAGTATTTTCCCCCAAATGCTTGATTCAACCTCGCCACGCCTTCAGACCTGATGTTAACAGGAAATGAGTTTGCCTTTTATTAATCACCATCACATTTACCTTCCCTTGAAGAACAATGAGTGGTCCGTGTACACACGAGACAGTGTTTCTTGGGGGGATGGGAGGTGCAGACAGAGCTTGCACGCATGGTGTGTGGACCCCCTTGCGGTTCCTGCCTTTCTTGGGGAATCTCCGAGTACGGTGGACTGTAGTTTCTTGGCAGAGTCATACTGCAGCTTGTACGGCTTCTTAATAAATATAGGAATTTAGCTCACGGATGTGTCAGCCACCTTTTAGAAACAATGCAATTGCTTAGTGAAGTGTGAGGATGAAGGGCAGAAAGCTGATCATGCCCCAAATAGTGAACTGAAGAGGTGTATGTGTTTTGCAGTAGAGGAGTTTGGAAGGAACTGGAAAATTAGCACTGTTTTATTTGATGCCAGCTTGTAATTAATTTAGTGTCTGGTGTTACTATTCCTAAAACTGGTCTTCCACAAAAATGCTAGGATTGAGTTGTTTCATCAAGGCAGTGTATTTATCAAGTGGTCATTGTTTCAACTCTGATTTATTATTGATCTTTCAGGCCCACAGCAGCAGAACTTTTAAAATGCAAATTCTTCCAGAAAGCCAAGGTAACATGCTTAAAAACCCAAAGTAAATCTGCTATTTTGAAATCACTATGAATTTCTATGTATCACAGTTGATGTTAAAATGTGGGGAATATTTGTTTTGCAGAACAGAGAGTACCTGATTGAGAAGCTGCTTACAAGGACACCAGACATAGCCCAAAGAGCCAAAAAGGTAAGCACCATCAGCCCTCCTGACCCAGGGAAACGAACCCATAGAAAAAGGAGGAAGGGGATTTCCATGTGCTCAGGATATGATTATTCGGAGGCTATGTGATTAGCTATTACTCACGTAACTGCATTCTGCCTTCTGGTTATCTCAGTTTGCTGTCCCGTGTTTGGGTGTGGAAACAATGGGAAACTCAAATGATTTCATTTTTCCATTTATCTGCTTTGCTTAAAGAAGGTCAGAGGGGAGGGGACTGTCATCAGTTTTGAACACTGGAGAGGTAAGATGTCCTTGAACACCTTTTGTTTGGATTTTACACAGAAGGACAGTCTTTTTAAAGCAGTTTGAAATGACAAAAGGAAAAACAAAACTTGTTTTTAATGGTTATTTGGAATATATGTGGCATGTTCTATCTGTTCTTTCTTTCCTCCTAAAAGACCCTGTCGTGCCCTCTATAGTCTACCTTATGTTAACTAAGCTTATGATGACTTGAAAAACTTTTCATTCTAGCTTTGAGAATTTTAAAATGGAATGTATGTTTGAGTATATTTATGTGTTTAACTGGAGTTTTACTTTTTAGTGATTACTGATTTCATTGTGGTGTGAAACCTAGCAAAATTTAAGCTCTGTTTTGATTTAGTTGGATTTTAAAATTACATTAGATATTTATAATTAAAAATAGTTATGTAGTCACAGACTTAGAAAGGGAGACCACCTTTTTTTACAGTTATTAGGAAAGCCACCATGACTTGTCTGCTCTGTAATTAAAGTTGTCAGAGACATACGCACAAGTGATTACATCTCATCATGCCTCGCTATACGTAACTTTGAATGTTAACTTGTAGATATTGCCTTTCTGAAAACATTCTGTGTGAAATGCATTTAGCTAATGCTTCAGAATTGTTTTAAATAGACTTCAAGAAATGACCCATTCTGTGCAGGTATCTGAGGTGCCTTCGCTGGACCAGCAGACCTCTGTGAGGTGGGCTGGTTCTTAGGCGTTGGGTCTGGGCTAGGGAAAGGAGGTTACCGTGCAGAGACCTGAGCAAGGTTGGCCTGTGGGATGTCTCTGAGGGAAAAGTGAATGTTGGACAGAGAGTCCATCAGAATGGCTCATCTCCAAGGCAGCAGAGAGAGAGAAAGCTTCAGTAAGAGGCAAGAGAAACTAGAAGTGCCCGACCAGAGTCTGAGGGTGCCCTGGGAAGCCTGAAGGTGGAGCCTGGAGAGATTCCCTGGGGTGCTGGACTCCAGCACGAGGTCTTTTGATCAGATGACTAAAATGTCAGCCAGAGTTGAAAAAAGCGCTGTTAGAAAGCCATTGGTATGTACAGTATGTGTCCCCAAAGAACTTTTTTTGTCTTTGCTTTTTTTTTCTTCTGGAAGTTTCATTTGATCTCCTCCTGTAGCTATTGCCTGGGAAAAGATTTTCCAGGCCTGCTTTCTCTGTAGAGCTTTAGTGTCACACCTCAGGCTCCTTGTTAAGTGGTCAGCCAGCTTCTCAGGTGCAGCGTTTGCAAAGGGTTCACCTTCCCTCCCACACCTAACCTCCCTGCGCCCTGTGCGTTTTTCTGAGTCACCCAACCTCCAAACACTGGGATTACTTTTATATTTAGGACTCCTTCTTTCCTTGTCTTCCCTATCTAATCCCTCTCCAGACCCTGTCTTTTCCCTGTGCAACATGGCTCCGAACGTTTTCTTCCTGTTTTTACCTGGACGATTGCAGTAGATTTCCAGCTGTTCTCTCTCTGTTCCTCCTTGCTGTTCCTTCTTAGACACTAGCGCAGGATTGACTTTCTGATCATGTCACTTAATTGCTCAAAAGTTGTTTCTAAAATTAAACAAAAACCTAAAGCAAATAAATGGGGTCGGGGGTTCCTGTCAAATAAAAGCCAAGCTCCTTAGCCTTGAACTCATAGCATCATTTCAAATTCTAGCCTCATATTCTAAACCCCAGCTTACTTGAACCAGTTTTCACTGCAGAATCCACACTTTCCTTTGAAACTTCTGCCATCAGCTTGAGACAAGGAAGACTATTTAGGCTGTGATTTTATTTCCTTCCTTTTAAAAAGATATTTCAGTGATTTATTGCATACTAGTGTGCCATGCCTTCCAGATCCCATTTTGCACGTATCTGAAACAAGAAGCAGCTAGAGTTTGGGAGATGAGATTTTTTCAACCATGTCATCTGCCATTTCCTTGCTCTTTGAATTTACGCCTAAACCTCAGGGCTTGTTTTGTCATCCCTCCTTCAAATGGAAAGTGGCCACACATCTCTGCATCACACAGAGGAATAAAGGGAGAATGTAAATCAGTTCCTTAAACGTAGAAAAGAGAGCGGCTCCTTGTGATGTTAGCCCGAGCTTCATTAAGTTGGCTGTTTTCCTGTCATAACGCTCATTGTAAAGTGCATTTGGGTTGTGGGCTCCCCTCCACTCCGTGCCCACAGGTTTGGTGGCTGGTGTGCGGGCCTGATCAACATTGATCACAGTGCGTGTCCTGTTCATAGGAAGTGCCTGGGGGTGTTTGCTTGCTCGGTGAGCACCTGTGCCCGAGTGTACCGAGGAAAGACCATTTGAAACTCCCTTTTCCACTCTCCCGATCCCCAATGTGCGTAGCTCAGACCCTTGCTCCTGGGATCCTCACTAACCGCAGACACCCCTCCCTCTCTGGGCTCAGGATGTTGGGAGCAGCCACACTGTTCTTTACTTGACGGGTCTGCTGCAGCTTGGCCACTAGGAAATCAGTATTATTTTCATCACCACGCGCACTGCAAACCGTTGCTGTAGGATGTCTTTGCTTGTCTTAGGTTCTTACCGTGTTTAAGTGAATTAGTTTAGAAGTTGGTACAGGGGGCTCCTTCTCTGTGGTGTTTGTGTGACTCACTTTCTGGACTTCTCTTCATCGACATGGGCTCAGCTGCGGCCCTTCCTCTTTGCAGTGGTGCCTCCCTGTTGATCAAGCTCTGGTTTCCTGGTGTAGGATTGTTTCTCAGAGGCTACTTGTTGATGTTAGTCCTTTGGTTTTTGTCTCCTCAGTTTGCTGTTTTTTTAAAGTAGAAACAGCCTGCTGATACACCAGTGTTTACAGGACAGCTGGGGCTGCGGACCCAGTCCTGGACATCTAGGCAGCCACGTTGATTTCATATTTGTTGTCCTAAACAGTTTCTTTTCCTCTCTTATGGTAATCAAAATTAATAACTATTTTTCAAGATGTGTTTTTATTCACCATGAATAAATTCTCACATTTAAAAGAGAGAAGGGCTGTTACTGTAGCTAATCTCAGGAAGTCGCAGGGTGCCCACCAGTGCGGTCCTTTGGCTCGAGAGGGATGGATGGAAGCCCCTCGCACTCATGCATTTGGTCAGAATGTAGAGCATTAGTTGGGATGCATATAATTCTGTGTGAGTTGGAGTTCTTGTCTTCATCCTGATTGCCTCCTCTCAACCAGGAGAAAAATTACTAAAAAATAGAAACAGATCAGTGTGGCTTTCCTGGTGACTTAGTGATGTAAAATGATTTTGTGTGTGGGGGATTTATAGAAATTAGGGATATTTATCTTCTTGCTGAAGGCAGAATAATTGGACCATTCTGGGTTCTTTTGCTAATAAGGGTGGTTTAGGGATCCTCTTAATTTTCTTTTGCCCTAATTTTTCTGTCTGTGAAATGGAAATTCTATCTGACCCAGGCATGTGGTGAAGACTAATGAGAGATTTGATATTCCTGGAACATAGTACACTCTGTAAATTCTAAATGAGGACATGCTACTAATGACTCATGAGAAAAGAGCTAAATGCGGCTATATAACTCCTTTTCAACTTTTCACTTATCCTTGGGCATGAGAAGAAAAAGCTACACAGCCATTACTCCTTCTCATGTGACATTTTAGGAGCCTGTCTAAAATGTCATCTTTTGGGTTTTGAAACTTGACCATGTGGTGTTTTACCATTTACTGGATTCACTGGTGGGGAAGGGTGTAAAGTATTCTGTTAAAATCAAATACTTAGTGTGTATTTGCTGTTGGAGCATCTAAGCTTCAGAGTTGGCTCGTGTCTCTGACCTACGTTAGTGAGATGAACTTAGAGTCACCACAGTCGCTCATGGTCATACATTCTCTGTGGCCAAACCCACCAATGACAGGACAAGGGACGAAGGGTTAGGAGCTACACAGATGTCTGAATGCCAACTGCTCAGCCATATTGGCCAGAGAAGGGGTGAGGTGAGGAAACATAATACACAGTTCTTTTTATTGCAGTTGCTGTGTTTTCATGGGAAGTAGAATCACTGGAGGATTTTTGTTTGAATTTTCTGTATTATGAAATTGAGACATTGGAAATGGTCATTATCAGAAGGAGGGAAGGGACGTTTTACCACTGCTACATTGCGTAGAACTATTGTGAACTGGAGCAACCGTGATAGTCTCTGTGGGTCCCAGAATTTCTTATATCAACCAGTTCTACTGGTTTCACAGGGAGGACCCAAGGTGTTGACTTCATTTCATCCCCCTCGCGCTTAGGAATGAATGATAGGGATATTACAACTCACATTTACTTAATGCAGCTGACCCTTGAACAACACTGGTTTGAACTGTGCAGATCCACTTATGTGCGTATGTTTTTCAGTAAATACATAGCCAGCCCATGGTGTCTGTGGGTTTTGCAACCATGAATCCAGCTGACCTCAGATCAAAAACAGTACTTATTTTTAATCTGTGGTTGGGGATCCGTGGGTATCAAGGGCTGGCTGTATTTAATATGCATTCAATCATTGTCCTTTCTGTCCCTGTGTTTTATTTTGAAATAACTGCAGACTTACAAAAAAAATTGCAAAAGCAGTAAAACAAAATTTTTGTATATATTTTCTCTCACTGTTTTTTAAAAATATTTTGAAGTCATAGATATGCTCTTTATCTTTAAATATACTTCAATGTATATTTCCTAAAAACAAGGACATTCTTTACTTACCAGTACAATTATCAAAACCAAGAAACTAACACTGACACAATACTATTATTTAATTTTCAAACCTTATACAAATTTTGCCACTAGTCCTTTATCTGGTCCAGGACCTAATCCAGAATCATTTGATTGTTACGTCTCCTTTAGTCTCTTTACTCTGGAATAGTCTTTTTTCTTTCACAACTGTGACAATTCTCAAGACTGCAGGACAATTACTTCGTAGAATGGCTCTCACTATGGGCTTGCTTGATAATTCTTCATGGTTAGATTCAGTTTATTCATTTTCTGACAGGAATATGATGTTGTGTTCTTCTCAGTTTATCAGTTAAGAGGCACATGGTATTGATTTATTGCTTTACTGGTGATGTTAACTTAGATCACATGTTTAAGGTGGTAACTGGTACTACAAAAAACTTCATTGTAAACACAATGACTTCTTAACAGGAGGGATTCATTAGCATTATAATCTTTCATCATATTAAGCATTAAAAGGTAAAGAGAGTGTACTCACTCTACAGGATCATTAGTCTTTTTTCCAGGAAACATTTATGCTGTATGTCGTGGAGGTTGTGCGTTCATGGGATGCTGATGATAGGATTTCCCTGTGATTTCTAAGCAGTCTTGCAGACAAGGACCACTTTGCCAGGGTGTGATGTTCAGATTGGGTGGGAGGTGGAAATGGCCTCTGTGGCTGGTGTGGAAGCAGCAGTCGCTGGATCTGTGTGCTTCAGTGGGGCAGCTGGCTGCTCTGTCTGAGCCTAACCCGTCAAATGGAGCCAAGGACACTTACCTCGTTTTGCCCTGAGGATGAGATGGTCCGAGTAGGACGTCTGGGCCCACGATGGGCGTGCAGGGGGTGCTCCCTCTAACCGAGGCTGCTGCGACCAACATGCAAACATAAAGAGAATGGTTACTGTGGTCAGTATTATAGGTCAGGTATGTAGTAAGTTAGGGAGTGAGGAGAGTCATGGTGGACGGGTGGGTGGGGGTGGGTGATGAAGGTTGTTTCTCTTTATAGTTGTTTTGGATGGAACACAGAAACCTGCAAGGCCTTCCAAAAGAAGGAGAAGAAGGACACTGCCACTGCCTGTCCTCCTGCTTCGTGTTCTCTTTCCCACCCCCCTAGGGTGCTGGCAGCCACCTTCTCTACCATGCCAAGAGTGTGCTTAAAGAGCCTTAAGAGTAGCAAGAATTAATTAGACACAGAGCTGATATTCATTTACAGCTTTTAGAACACTTTCATATATGTTTCCTTATTTATTCTAAACAATTGTGTTTGAAGACAGGTAAGGCGGATATTATTATCACACATTATAGATGAACGTATGAGAGCTGAAATGATTTGCCTAAAGTCACAAGGCTAATAAGAGGCAATTCTTATTTCCGGTTCCATGCTCTTCCCACTACATCCTACCTCAGAAGGGAGAGGATAGGAAGGATGTATAGATGAAGAGTAGCAGAGTTCAGTGGCGTAAGTCGGGAAGGGGGGCTACTTTTGTCATTCTCGGTGCAAGCAGTCCGCCACCTCAGACGCGCTGGGGTGTCCATGTCACTCACAGGCTCTCAGAGATGCTGAGAGTAGGAGCCCAGAAGTTTGCCAGAGTTCTAGCAGATGTGGAGAGAATAGGTAATAAAAGGGCTGGCTAGTGAGAGTTTGCTAGCATCAGTAGTTGTTAAACATCTGCCAGAAGCTCAGGTTCTCATTTGTAAAATTAGGAAAATCATAATACCTGTGTTTTTTGAGGCCACATTAGACAGGATAGAGGTGTTATAGCACAGTAGTTGACAAAAATAATAAATGGCACTCAGTGTTACTAAAATTACAGTAATTTTTATTTGTTATAATCACATCTATTGCTTTATTATTAGTTTTCTTATTATCATGTCATTATCATTTCTGTCATGTTTTTTGATGCTGCTCCCGGCACCACTGCTGCAGCTGCTGCCATGGCCCCCATTGCAACCACTGCGGCCAGTGATGCACAGCAGTGCAGGCAGATAAAGGGCACAGCCCTGGCAGGGAAGCTCGCCTGTCGGGGGGACCCCAGTGCAGGCATCACAAGGCTTGTGAAACTGGAGGAGAAGCAGAGAGCAAGTGCTTTGGGATACGGTTGTAGAACACGCACTGTGGGAATGGGCAAGGTCACAGGATTCCTGCATGGGGGAACCAGGGGAGAGCAGAAGGAGAAGGACTCACACTTACTGTGCACCTTTGTGCACTGTGCTAGACACTTGGTCTACATTTACCTCAGTTACTGCAGCCTCATGACAGTCAGTGAAGTCGCAAGTAACAGGACTGAGGATAAGATACATTAGGTTTCTAAGACTGATTTAAAAAAACCACTATAAATATTTTGAACTACAAGTGGAAAAGAGCAACAAGGATCATAGATATCTCCTGGTTCACAAGCCTCTAATTTGAAGACCTGGTGATCGAGGCCCAGAGGGGTTTGGCCTTGACCAAGGCCACAGGTCATTCAGTGACAGGGTCCAAAGCCAGGTGACCAGTTTGCTATCATTTAATCTCTTCTTTCAGGCAGTAAAGAGGGAAAATCACTCTGAATTTCTGAAAATATGCCTATTTTCCCCTCCTGCCATCTTATATTAATTTATATGATATTGAAGGTTACATACTGTCAAGAAACTGGAGAAGAAATACTGTGACTTCAAATGCTTTATAAATGGATTTTAGTCTTGTTCCAAGTCTGCCCAGTAGAGGGCAACAATGGGTTTTAATTCTGTGAGCTTCTGCAACGCAAACTGAACAGAGAAGTTTCTGGCTTTGTTGAAGGTCTCAGATTTAGAGTAGAAGGATCCAAGGTATGTTAGGCCTTTACTGAGCCATGAATGTGAGGCATCTTAATCAGTTGGAGGGTCTTTTTGTTTGTTTGTTTGTTTAATTGTTTTTTGTTTTGTTTTTACTGGGCAGGAGGTTAAGGGTGATGATTTTAAGCACTTTTTACTATTACTGCTTTTATTTTAAATTGCAAATCAAAGTAATCTAACATTTTTATTTTACATAATTCATGTCAAAACAAAAATTCTAAATTTTGAAGATGGGTTTGGAGAGTTTCTGGTATTTTGTGGTGAAGCCAACGCAGTTCCGGGTGGCAGCAGGCTGTTTGCAGAAAGTTCTGTAGTTCCTGCAGTTCTCAGGGCCAGCTGAGTAGAGGAACGAGGGAGTCAAAGTGTCTGATAACTCTGAAGGAGGAGTGAACTGACCCCTGTGATTATCACAGTCATCGAGGACTTAATGTAAAATACTCCTGAGCATTCAGGTAGGCCTGAGAGCGTGTGCTCTCTTACTATTTTGCGTCCTCCTCACTGCCCTCCCCGCCCACCCTGTTGTTTACCAACAGCCATCTGGGTTAGTAAGATGTCTTACTGAGGAACTCACAGGCTCCAAGGGAGGAAAGTGGAGTATGGTGGTTGAGGTGGTTATTTTTCCTATTTTAGAGAGAACAGGTAGCCAGAGAGGTTCAAGTTATTGGTTTGACTTGCTCTGTAACTGGGACAGGTTGTTCCCTTAATATAAGCCTACGGCTGTTTCCATTAATTTTTTATTTTAAATGCATTATTTTAGTCAGTTGAGAATGTAGAGTCAAAAAAATGCTTTTGGACACTAGGGGGTGCTATCAGAATAGTTCATTTAAGAATCTGTGCCCAGGAATAGTTGACTAGTCAATGAAAACCCCGGCAATTACAGATTTTTTCCTTTTGCACTGTGCCTGCTGTATGAGCTTGACTGGTGCTTGTGCTGGGGATAAACTAGGCAGAGGTGAGGACAGAGGAAAGAACAAGTGGAAAATCATGGTAAATTATATTCACTTCAATCAGTGAATTGAATCTAAAATGCATGTAGTCTGGATAAGTAGCCCTTTTTGGTGAGCCAAAAGAATCCACTCCGGAAATTGTGATTTGCTAACCCTGATAGCCCCATTGAGGGGGAATATTTGTATTTTTTGAGTGAGGTGTCTTTTAAAGATACTAGTTGCTTGAGAGAGCTTTGAAATTTTTACAGATCTTATAGATCTACTTTTAGAAATTTAAAAATAATGACATACATTTTGTAAATAGTATTGTGAGCAGTACTCTTTGTACAACTGTGCTTTGTACAGAACTGTTTTCTTTACTGGAAATGAACAGGCAGAATCAACGACCTCATTTCACATCCCGTTAGCTCTTTGAGATCTGTGTGTTCAAATGCATTATGTGACTCATTTTTTGTCTGTGGGATGTTTGCTGACTCTTCGAAAGCTTTGTGTATGTACATCAGCTAACTTCTCTGACACTTAACGGGCGCACATGTGCCAGAGCAGTCCTCAACCGCCTGAGCGCCCAGCGTTCACTGAGCACCACGGGTGATGAGTGAGGACTGACCGCCACGAAGGTGGTTTGCCTTTAAGCACCTTTCTGCCCACTCTGATACTAGCATATACCCTTTCTTTTAAAAGGAGATAAACCAGGAAGACTGGAAAGGAAATGGGCTAAAGTTGCAGGAAAAACTAGTGTAAAAGGCTAGATACCTTTTTGGTCTTGTAAAAACTAATGGTGTGACTGTGTGTTCTCCCCGGTTTAAAACCCTTCCATGGCTTCTTGTTAATTGTGGGATAAACTCCAAGCCCCTACTGCTTATAGGGTGAAATCCACATCACTTGTAGGGGAAGGACCACCCAAGGCTCCCATGACCTGTGTTCTGGCCACCTCTCTAGCCTTTCCATCAACCACCCACCATCTCACCCTTAACACGTATCCTTAGGATTACTGATTCTGCTTTCCTACCAATACACTCCTGAAATTCTCACATGTGTTTTCTATGAAGGGGCATGTACTGGTCCTTCTGTTTAGGTTTCTCCTTGAACTTGTATCTTTCCAAGTCTAGCATCTCTTCAGTGAAGCTTTCTCATACCGCACCCCCTGCGCCCTAGACAGTTGATCAGCCTTTTGTCTGTATTGCTTCTGTACCTTGGGCATAATTCCCTTGTTGCGTTTGGCATCATGTAAGTTTATTTCCTCACAATTGCACCTTCTGTACCAGACTGTGAGCTCCTTGGTTGAAGGAATATTGTCATATTATCCCCTGTGTCCGCAGAACCCACTCAGTATCTTGGTCAGTCAATGACTGTGTGGCAATTGAAGTTCAGTGAGCCAGATTGCAAAGTGACGATGATGGCCTTTTATGGGAGTTGATGGGAGAGCTTGAGGGAAGGCAAAGTGAATCTGCTTTTAGTTTGAAAGGAGAATAGTTAAGATATTTTTCAGTTGGTGCTCTATTGTTGTATTTCACATCTAGGACTCAAAGTTTAGGTTTAAAATCCTTTGTTACCACCAACTTGCTAAGGGTCTTGAGTGAGCTTATTAATTTGACACAACTTTGCCACCTTATTATAAAATAGAATGGTTAGATTTTATTATCTAACAATTGTGTGTTTTCTACCTTGGATTATTTAACAGAAAAAATTTAGTCCCCAGCACTCAGCATATTCTGTATTGGCGTTTTCATCTCTAGTTAGCATGCACATTAAATTTTCCTGTCACCCGAAGCCACATCTAATTAGGAAGATATTTAAAACTAGATTTAAATTAGCCTTTAGTCCTTTATAATTTTGGACTAGCTGTTATTTATCCCCTCATTTAGGGGGAATAATTTAAACTTTTAATTTAACTATATATCATGATCCTATAAATCTTTAAAATGAGTGTGACATTTTGGAGGAAAGGTGAAGGAGAGATAAAGTAATGGAATTTTTTTGCATGACTGGGAAAGGAAGAAGTCTATGCTAATAGAAGGAATCAGGCATCTTTCTTAGCCCCTGAAGTTGGGGTCATTCAGGAGATGGTGAGGCCAGCAGAGGGCGTGATGCCCATGTGTAAAAAATCATCGTGGGTAGGGGGCTGTGCTTGTTTTATTGTTTCCTAATGAAATTTGACTGTTATAATGGAGATGCATGGCTTTATTAGTTTTTAAGGCCAGAGTTTTCTTTTGCAATTTATTTTTACTTTGAAATTAAATAATTTTAAAACAAATTAAAATTGAAGAGGCCCAGTTAAAGTTGCACTTTGGTACAGGATTTTCTAAGCTTCCCATTAAATTACTTCCCACAAATTCTAATACTGACTTAGAAGAGCGTATTAGAACTTTTAATTTTTTTCTCACATACAGAAAGAAAGGAGCCCTTTTCAACTTACAAAGCAATAACAGAGCTAAGAAATTAAAACGATAGTCTTTAAACCAAATTTAAAAGGCCATTTGAAATTGTTTTGGTTGTTATCAACCAGGTTGCTAGCTGATGTAACTCAATTGGGAAGAAACTGGGAAGATCCTGTTTTACACAGACTGGAAGGACCCCTGAGGGGATACAAACACAGTACTGAGTGGTGGGCTTTCTCTGTGACTCTTGTCTGTGGAAAGCAGCATGGGGTGGGAAGAAGAAAAAGAACGAAGCGGGTGAGAAACCAGGCCAGGAAGCGTCAGCCACCTTTACCTGCAGCAGACCGCAGTATCAGCTCAGAACTGGGCGTTTGTGGCTGGGTGAGCCACCTGCGTTTCCCTGTAAGATATCTGTGGGCATCTTTTGTGTCAGGAAACATACATTTACTTAATCAATTCTTAATGGCTGCAAGAATTGCAAGAATGACTGTATTTAATAATCAGTTCTCTTCTTGATAGACGTTTAGATTGTTGGCAGTTTTTTAAATTGTTATCCACACTGGGATAAACATCACTATTCATGCATTATTGCATTTAGTGCTAACTCATTTTGTTAGGCTATGTTCTTAGGAATTGCTTAGTCAAAGAGTATATATGCCTTGTAATTACTCATGCATATTAGCTTACTAATGTTTAAAGCGAGAGACCCTGTATTCAAATCTCAGCCCAAGTCTTGGGTGTTCACCTGTAGAATAATATGCTATTTATACACATACACAATTCAGTGCCCAGCATATGGTATTTAATATTATAATTTTTTTGGTCTTGAAAGTTATTCCTGTACATTTGTTTTATTGGGTTGGCCAAAAAGTTTGTTTAGTTTTTTCCTTACTGTGACTCTGGTAGCACTTACCTGGCTTTAACTTCATTCAAAACAGTTTTGTTAGGTTGTATTGTGACAGCTATCACATCAGCATGCATTTAAAAGAAAAATTTACCAAAATCAGTGAATTTTTGCACAGGCATTTTAGTATTGAAGATAGAAGAAAATATGCAACATTTTTGGTGTATTATGCTTTATTATTTCAAGAAAGGTAAAAATGCATCTGAAACATATACACAAAAAGATTTGTGCAGTGTATGGAGAAGGTGCTTTGACTGATCGAATGTGTCAAAAGTGGTTTGCAAAGTTTCTTGGTACTATTGACATTTTGGCCAAATAATTCTTTGCTGTGGGGTTTTATGCATTGGAAGATGTTCAGCAGCACCCCTGGCCTCTACCCACTAGAAACTAAGTGAAAGATAGCCAACATACTCAAAATATCTAAATCAATAAGGTTATTGGTAAAAATGAAAAATGTGTCTTTTATTTTATGGAAAAAAAACTAAATGGACTTTTTGGCCAACTCAGTATTTCATTTTTTCCTACATATGTAAGTAGCTATTTTTTAGAGAACATTCCAGGTCTTCTGGCAGTTTTTGCAACATTGAGACTTTGAGTAACTTTAGAAGAGATAGGCATGTACCATGTACTAAAAGGGGATCGGCATAGAGCCTGTTATGGATGTCCCAGCTTGGGGTCCTGTGCTCTTAGGGCCACTGAAGGTAGTTAGAGAGCCATTGGTGGTAAGAAATTGGGGAGCCCTGTTGTGCTGCAGCCTGTTCTTGGATAAGAAATTACTTTTAGAGTGGGGACGGGGCTGCGTGTGCACTGTCACGTGGTGTTTTTGCTCATCATTCTATGACTGCAGTCTCTCCTGTCCAGGACAAGCAAATGATACAGCAGCGGCCCACCTGAGAGTAACGATTTCCGTCTTCCCCAGGTTTCTGCTTGTAGAGTGCTCATTACAGAGGTTCGATGCCAGCTCTGTGCTGCACCAGCATCTGCAGTCAAACTGCCCGGGGCTACACAGTTTGGATCCCGAGCTTTTCCTTTTTTATTTGCTTTTGTCATATACTAGTGATCTGGTTCAGATCCCCTATGATCTCAACTACTTATAGCTTTTAGAGTTGGAAACCTCATTTTTCTGAATCATTGCATAGGGCATTTTAAAAGGTGTACAACTTTGTGATTACATCCTTACTGCCCCCTGGTTGGAATTGAACCTTGGGTGAGTGACTTGGCTTCTCTGAGTCTCAATTTCTTCACCTGCCCAACCTCTGAGGGTTTTTGTGAAGTTTAAACATGACAGTTTATATCAGGTGCTTATGTAGCATCTGGAATATAACAGGGATTCCATAAATGCGTTTGCCTTCTCTCTGCCCTCATGCATTCAGGGAATGTTTTCTAAGGAGAGACCTGTGTGCTATACAAGAGGGCATAAGGAAGTGTTTAAATGTCATGCAAGGATTGCCTTTTATTTTCTTAAGGAAATTAATGTCTAAGGTTAGTGAATTTCATTTCACTCTTTTCTTCTTTCTGTCTCTTTAAAGCCCTGGCAGCTAATCCTTGTTCTTCAAATAAAACTGTTTGTTCTCACTCTTCCACCAACACATATAGTCTTGCCGGTTTCTTTAAAGACTTCACATTACAGAAGTTTATTTAGAATTCTGTTGTTTTTTTCTATTTTAATGGTAAGCTTTCTGATTTCTTCATTTATTTATGAATTCTTAAGTTATAATAAAGGTTTCCTATTTAGTGTATTTTTATTAATAATTATAATGAACTTACCTGGTAGAACAGAGTACACGTTTTCTGAAATAAATGACCTCTAAATCAGCCTTTCCCACCGACTTTTCTGTAACATAGTATTATTTCTATGGTTGCCTTCAGTATTTCTGTTATTCACCACTTTGAGAGATGTTCTCCTGCCCCCCTTTCTTGCAGAAGCTTAATGCCTACTTGTTCTGAAAACTGTGCTGATACTCAGGCCCCTTAACCAAAGATTCACATTCAGTAGGTAGGGCAGTTACCCGGGAACCTGCAAGTGACCAAGACAGACCTTTTGGTGCACCTCCAGGTTTGGAAGGAAACCACATTGCTAAGCTCACTTTAATTTCTATAGACATAATTAAATGCCTGTATTTCATCTACTGCTGTTCTCCTTTTGCCTGTTGGCCCTTGGGCAGTGCTCTTCCTGCCTCTGTGTCAGTTACTCTCTTACCTCCACTGGGGCAGGCCCTCCTAGTTGTTGCTTGTAAGATCCATCTTGTCTGCATCCTTCCAGTTGCAAGCTTAGCTATTCAATGCGAAGCAGAGCCGTAGTATCTTCTTCTTCAACCATGGCTTCTTTTGGTACTGCTTAACATATCCTATATTCATTATTAAAGTGGGCACATCTGTCTGCAGAGCACTCTCACTTTACTAGCGTTATTAATACAGGCACTCATTTTTACTGTCCTCACAGTGCTAGTTTCTTTGATGCATATTATTGAAGGTGTGTGGCAGTCTAACAAGGCAAGATGGGTGAATGAGCCTTTGTTCTACCCTTGTGCAAAGCAGGGAACACAGTAATGTGGATGGAGAGTTTATATTTGGACAAAGAAGAGAGGGTTGGGAAGCTGCTTTGAGCTCATACTATAGGAGAGGGTTGGGAAGCTGCTTTGAGCTCATACTATAGAACTATAGTTCTAATAATGGATACTAAAGATTGAACAGACTGGAATTAAAAATCATGAAGGACCTACAGGAATGGAAGAGACGGTAGCTGTCTCAGCCAGAGCTTCCCCACCAGCAGCCAGCACACACTGGTGGACTGTGAGCAGGTTACGGGAGAGCCATAGTATTGACCCCCTCCTCCCTCAGGGCAGTTGAGCATGGCTTGGGATGGCTGGAGTTCTGGGGCCAGTTGCTCTGAGTTGTTTTAGCAAGATTATCCCAGTATGCTGTACAGATACTATCATTTTCTACCTATGCCATGAACTGCACAGTTTGTAAAATAATCTTCCAAATCACTGCTATTAAAATTCTGTGAATCACCAAAAAATCTCATCTGGAAGTCCAAAACTTTGAATGTGGATGCTGAAAAAGCTTAGGAGTTCAAAGAGTTCAGTTCGAAGGCTACTACTGGTCTGAATCTGCCTGACAGTGAGTTTTGGGGAGAGTGAATGGATTTTTAATGAGTGACCAACACCTAGACTGGAGTCTTTGGCTCCTGGTTCAGTGCTATTTTTTTTTTTTTTTATATTGCTTAAGCTGAGGCTAGACACAAATTAGAGGAATTACTGGACTGTAAGTTCACTGAAGAGCAGGAACTACCCTACTTGGTTATCTTCGGTGCTTACCGTGCTCTGGGACAAATACGGGCTTAGTAGATGCTGGCCAATCAATAAATGTGACAGGATTTATTTTTGTCTCTCCTGGAGGTTGGGCTTGATGTCTTTTGATCCTTCAACAAAGATTCAGTTTTTGTTTTTGACCATTGCTTGATGGGGGGCAGGTTTTTTCTGTTGGAACTGAGGGTGGCGAAAGCTCTTCCATTGCAAGTCGCATTTACACTTCCAAGAGCCTTTGGAAGTGTAGAAGAATTTGAAAGTGGAGTTTAAATAGATATTGAAAATTTCTCTTTGAATTTGTGAAGATAAAATTGCTCCTTTTTGCAATGAATTTTGCTTTAAGTTTTAGAGTATTTTTTCTCTATTGTAAGCACAGATTACCTTCTATTTCTGGGTTGGCAGAAAGTGGAGACAGCATGTAAAGATCAAAAAGCAAAAGAAGCTAGAAGCTGAAATGTGAGTGGTGTGTTACACCTGAGGGTAAATGTCTATATCAGCTCTGCAGCAGCAAGAGAAGAGTGTGGTGTCCAACCTGTTCAGCCCATGCATTGATGTTTTATTTATCTTTAAAGTTGACAATTAAAAGTTGAGACTGAGACTCCCGAATTAAGCTTTAAAAAAAGGTGGCTAAAATGTCCCTGCGAATGAATGGTACCTCTTGGTTGTGGCAGAAGAAACATAAATATTCTTGGAAGGAACAATTTTCTCCAAAGATAACTACAACATTAGAAATAAACAACTAATTTAGGTGCCTCCCTAAAGAAATTCAGATAGTGGAATTATCTATAGTACGTATTCTATATGAACAGTTTTATATGAAATGTTCAAATAAATAAAGGATAGAGTCATAAAAGTGAACAAGAAACTAAATATAAAAACTGGCCAGGCAGGCTTGAAAAACAAAGAGCTTTTAGAAATGAATCTTATAACTGTTAAAAAAATAAAAATACAAACAAACAAGTGACACTCTCAATGGAAGGAGTTAGGTGAAAAAATATTTGGTGATTAGGCAGATTAGCCAGAGATAAAAAGAAAATTGGTGAACAGAAGAAATGACCAAGAATGCCACATAGAAAGACAGGAAGGTGGAAATTACAAAAGAGAAGTTGGTAGATGTAGAGGACAGACTGAGAAATGGTGACATAAGTCTAATTATCGATTCAGAGGAACATAGAGAAAATAGAGGTGAAGTAAAAGTTGAATAATTTTTCAGAATTCACAAATGATAGCAGTCCACAGAAACAGGAAAAATATTGTGGACAATCAAGGTAAATAAAGAGAAACCTGCAGTTTAGTATTTTGAAGTAAAACTGCAGAACTCAAGAAATAACAGGGAGATCTTGAAATCAGGCGGAGAAGTAGAACAGCTCACCTGTAAGGGAGCAGTGACCAGAATGACGGCAAGCGTCTCAGCAGCGACTATTAAAGCCTTTAGACACAACAGTATCTCAAAAT
The DNA here is from genome assembly GCA_004027475.1 of Anoura caudifer. NCBI lineage: Eukaryota > Metazoa > Chordata > Mammalia > Chiroptera > Phyllostomidae > Anoura > Anoura caudifer. The sequence continues at coordinate 66,295 of PVKU01001692.1, read as the reverse complement.
AGTAAATGAAAATCAAGATTTCATGAGTGAGGAGGAAAAAAAGACATTTTAACGTGAATGAAAACTGGGAAAATTGATACTTAATAGACCTACATTAAAGGAACCTTCATGAGGAAGGAAAGTGAGAAGGAAGGAGTCGATGAAGATATGAGCAAAAGTTAATGAAATTTGAAACAACAAAAATATAACAAATTAACCTACAATTTCAGGAGAGATAAAAAAGAAACTGTAATAATGCTATCACTTACTATGCGCCGTATATCTAGAGGAGATGGATAAATTCTAAGAAAAATACAACTTACCAAAACTGAGTCAAGGAACAAAAAGGAAAAACTGAGTAGTCCTAAAGGTTAAGAGAATAGCATGTTTATTATTTCTAGTACCTTATTAAGTAAATCTAACAAAAGGTATATAAGAATTCAGGTGGCAAAAGTATAAAATTTATTAAGAAGATATTGAAGAAAACCTAGTAACTGGACAGAAAAATTCATGCTCATCAATAAGAAGACTCAGGATAAAAAGGAAATCAGTTATTCCCCAATGGATTGATGGATTTCAAAATCAGATTTTCTAGAGAGGTTTTTGAGAAGCTTGACAAGCTAATTCTGAGATTTATTTGAGTAAAAAGGGCTGAAGAACACTCAGTGCCCCTCGATCAGGCACTGTGATGCTGGGGAGAGCGGAGTGCTCAGCGAACGAAGGGAAGAACCCAGAAGCAGAGCCTCCGTGTCTGGTAGGGGCGTATTGCAGGTCTGTGCAGGGAGAGGGACTGTTATAATAAGTGGTAGTTCTGGGACAAGATATACATACATATGGAAAAATATCCTATGTTAAAAACTTAACATAAAGGCTAAAGTTAAAACTTTTAGAGACACAAAACATATTACTTTGGAGCAAGAAGTGTTTTCTTAAACAAGATTCAAAAGCTCTATCTGTAAAAAGAAAAGACTACTGAAGTTGCCTGCATTAAAATTAAGGACAGCTGTTCATTAGGGGACACCATTAGTTTAATAGAAAAATAGAACTTGACCTCAGAAAAGATATTTTAAAGATGTACAACAGACAAGTGATTGGTATCTATAATATATAGAGAAATTCTTCAGATCAACAGAAAAATGAATGTCAATACACAAACAGGCATTTCCCAGGTGAAATACACTGGCCAAAAACATATCAAAAGATGGTAGTAATGGTGTGTTTGAAGCAGAAAAAGTAATGTTAATTTGAAGAAAATGGAAGATAGGAGTTGATAAAGGCATGAGCAAAAATTGGTGAAATTTGAAACCACAAAAAAGATACCACAAATTAAACTACAGTTTCAGCACAGATTAAAAAGAAACTAGATGATATCAAACATATCAACATCATGAGTATTCAACAAAATGTGAACCAGAAAAACAGTATGGTACCATTTTACCCATAGTAGATCAACCAAAATTAAGAAGCCTGGTAATAACTGTATTTCATTCAGGCTGTAGACCTGCCTCACCTCTTATAAATAGTTGAGGAGTGAAAAGGAGTGCAATTCATTTGAAAGAGAGTGCGGCACCTTCTTTTAAATTATATTCCTCTGTCTTTGCACACCATGCCAGGAGACATGCAAGAGAATGTTCAGAACAGCGATGTTTGTAATTGTAAAGGCAGAAAATCACCCAGGGATCCTTATGCAGGGGAATTGTTCGATGCCGTGTGCCCACACGTTGCATGTCGTACAGCAGGGGGAATGAACAGGCAAGTTTCAGAAACGCAGCACTGACAAACTGAGCACACTGCTGAGGGCTGCAGAGAAGGATGCCATTCTTATGAAGCTGAAAAACAAGCAAAACTGACAACAAGACATTTAGGGATAAGTATTTGAGGTATTACTGTTTTTTTAAAGGAGGTAAACGACAAACAGAAAATCCATGGTGGTGGCCAGGACTGGGACATAACTGACATATGTGGCACATACATATATTCATTTGTATCACATATTAGACAACATCAGCATGAGAAGTGAGTCATGGCACCTCTGTTCGCTGTTGAACCGGGGGGCAGTTACCTGCCCTCCTCAGAGCTCCGTTTCCTTACCTGAGAACAAGTGATAGCAATGGTACCTGCGTCACTGAGTTGTGGTTATTAAATGCGGCGCTGCACCAGGCAGTGCCTAAGACAGGGTAAGCGTGCAGCATATTTAGCTTGTGCCATTTCCTTAGTTTTTCTTGAAGCCTGATGTGTGATGCTGTATCCTTCACCCAGAATTAAAGGAGGCAGTGCTCCTACGCAGAATGCACTTCTGCTCTGGTTGTATGATGGAGATGAGGTGTTCGCATTATGCATTTAAATATGTATCAGTAATACATATTGATTCATTCAGAAAGGTTAATGAGTTGAGTAGTGATTTCTTGCTTTTGACGCACCAAAGAAGAGGCCTTCTGAAGAGAGAAGCACACTTTATGCCCCAAAGTCTTTTAAATTCTGGAATATTAGCAAACATGCTGCACCATAGCTGAGCTACAGCGAGAGGATACTGGAGAAAGACAGTTTTCTCGGAGTGGGTCACAGGTTGCTACACCGTGGGGTTAAGACATCGCAGACCCTTTGCGTGCTTGCCTTGGTGATCCCTTTACCGGTATCTCCAGCAGTTATGAGTGCAGCTCAGTACCACCAGAGGGCATCTTAGAAAGTGTGCGACGGGTAATTTAATGGCATCTTGTTTCTTCCGGAATCTTCTGGGTGAAATCTGAAACCAGCCCCATACTCAGAGGGCAGGAGGAGACTGGAGGAAGAGGCAGATGCACCCAGATTGGTAGGTGGCATGTTTAATAACAGAGAAAACTTACTTCCCAACTTGTCTTGGGCGGTCATGTGATGAGTAGTTGTCCGCCCCTGCCCACCAGAATCTCAAATATTTACACAGAGGCCTCCGTGGGGTTCAGTTATGTACACTGTCCAGATAGTCTCCACACCACATGGCCTTCTCAAGGATGTGACCTTGAACACTGCTCTCACTGTGGAAAGAGCGGTGAGAGGGGTCCTTCTAAGCAGAGGAGAGGGCGGAGCCTCGGAATGCCGCACTCCCCAGGCTCAGCTCACAGGTCAGCTGGCGGTCACGCCCTCTTGCTAGCTCCTTCAGCACATTCTGTAGTGAGTGGAATTTTCCCAAAGTTGTTGAAACAGCAGTTGTGCTAAATTAGGAAGAGAATATCTAAAAAATGTTGATTTGAAAAGTTTGCCTGCACACGTTGGGAAACAGGGACTGGACTCACCAACAATAGTATCACTATTACAAGAGCAAGAGTCACTATGGATTCTTTGGTCCTTTTTTACCTGAACCTGAGGAAAGTATAAAAATGTTTCTTTCTGTGTGGTCACAGGACATAGTCACCATGGACAGAGTTACAGTAGCTATTACCACTTTTGGTGGACTAATAAAGAATGTGAAAGTGAGTAAAATTTCCAATAATGTCCCACAGTGTGGGTTTTATTTGCACATATTTTTATTTTACTATTCAATGTAACTCCAAGGCAAACAAAAGACCAGATGTTACATGGGGCAGTTTGTATGTTCCAAAGTTGAACGTAGGCTTATAATTGATGTGAAGTGTTTTTTTTTTTTTTAAGGTCAAGTAGCCAGTCAGCGAGTAAAGATTTCCTCTCTTTCAGGGCAGTTCCCTGGGAAGAAGAAATGTTCGAGCTGATTCTACCCTTAAGTGCTTTTCAGAGGCTGGCAAACAGGTGGTGCTTGCAGAGCACCAAGCGTGATTAGTCTTGTGTCTTTCAGGACAGCAGCTTTCTTCTTTCAAGTAGGTGCGTAGTGAGGGAGGAGAGACACCATCCGGAAAGTGCCACATTCCCAGAAGGTTTCTCTCTGGCAAGCTGTATTGCAGAGGAGTGCCCAAGTTCAACCCAAGGGTTTTTGAAAGACTGATGCATCATGTTGTAAAGTTATTTGTTTGAGAATTAGAATCAGAAAAAAAAAACAAAGGTTGCAATTTTGAGAATAAAGCCTGAGGATAAAATCTCAGTCACCCTCTGATTTTCAATTAAATAGCCATGAAGTTAACCAAAGATTACTTTAGAAGTATTTCCTAAGCAGTGCCATGGATCCTAGTAGATGTTTATGGTAAAATCACTAACTGATAATTTTTTAAAGATATTTCATATGACATAACTGCCATTCTCCAGGTTACTCAACTATTATAGAAATAGCAGATCATTAAAATGATTTCTTGATTATTTTTGAGTGAGTTTTATATTACCATGTATTTTATGATTCTGGATTACAGTATAAGCTTTAACCCAGGTGCAGTTTAATCTGGAATATAATCTATTCTTTCAGATTTTAGTCCTTATATGCATATAGTCAGTAGGAGAGGGGGTAACAACCATAAGAGTAACCAGAGTAACAACAGTGATGACTCATTTTGTTGAGCTTAAACTAGACCAAATACTGTGCCACATGCTTGCCTGACATTTCCTCATTGAATTACAAGATCAGTGTAAGGCCGGTACTAATGACTCTCCGCACTGCAGATAAGAAAACTGAGATGCATTGAATGTAATTTATCTGGAGTCTCACAGTGTTAGACTGGGGATTTGTACAAAGGTGGTCTGATTCTAAAGCTAATGTTTTAAAATATTATGTGGACCCGCCTACACACTGAATATCATTACTTTAGACATACATCAGAGTCCTGATACGTTATTGTCCTCAAAATCCATACACTAGGACAGCGAGGCAAGACCACCGTGAACAAAATCCTCATTGTTGTTTAAAGGAAGACAGCATTCTTATCTTAAATTTCAGTGCCAAAGTGAAGATCTAGAATAAATACAGCCCTTCAATAGGACACAGCCGATTTCATTTCTCCCAGAATTGGAGTCATTACTCACACAAGGTCTTGCCATTTTGGTTATGAATCCTGCAAACCCTAGTTTTAAAAATCTCAATTAAATGTGCGTACCCCTTCATGCAATCCTTCTAAGAGACACAGTTGCTATTTCCTGCAGATGTAAGCTCCTCTAGGAAATAATGTTGGCTTATTTAAAAATTTTCCTTTAGTTTTGCAGGTTTTATAACTTCATCTTGTCGGTCCAAGCTTGCATTTGAAATTGATTTACAAGCCCAGACTCCCTTTCCCAAGACCCTTTATTTTTGTGCCAATTAGACCACAGCAGGTTGTGGGGGTTTTCTGGAGTGTGGGCACCGGAAGAAGGGAGTTCTGAGGCCTGATCTGCCGACTTTTTTGTTTCATACAAAGAGTTCAAGGTACCCACAGGGGCTTGAGCTGGTTTGCAATTTGCTGAACTGTTGAGTAACGTTGTACCTAATGGAGCAGAGGCCTTGTTTTGTTCCCAGTGGAAGTCAAGCTGGGGAAGGTGATGGGAAGGTTGCGATGGTATTTGGAATGAGTAGAATGAATTGAGGTCTTTTATTCTCATATTAACGGATTTTCTGGCAGTAAAAGTTATGATGAAGAAGCACTTTGAAAATCCAGCCTGCCTACCACCGTCAGAGTTGTCTTTTTGAAATTGTGTTTCATGTGTTTATCTGCCCAATACGAACACAGAGTCTTCGTTTTCACTCATTTGCAGTTCTTGGCCCTTTTCCACTGAATATATTTCTTCAGCTGCATACAACTTCCCTCGTTCTTGTTTTATCTCTCCCTAAGATAGATAAGGTAGTGTAAGATACATTACCATTTATCTAACCAGTTCCCTGCTGTTGGGCATCTGGGTGTTTCCAAAGTTTTGAAAGCACAAATATTACTTCATTGATTATTCTTGTATACATATCATTTCACATGTGTTTCAGTTTTTCTGTGGGGTAAATACTCACACTGGAAGTACAGGATCGAAGGGTGTATGTGTCTATAATTTTGGTAGATGTTGCCAAATTATCTTCCAAACATCATGGTTTGTTGAACCCTCACTTCCCACTACCCTTCAGGCAGAATGCTGAGCTTTAGCTAAACTAAACAGGAGCCCTAATTAGTGGTCCTGGAAAATACATAGATTTTTACCTGTTTTCTGAATTTATGAAAACATTACCCCCTTGTAGTCTATTCTGCCGCCGTTTCACAATTTTTTCCCAAATACACAGGAAACTCCTGTTACGGGCTCTCAGCTTTACAGTTCACGTTGCTTTTCTTTTGAGCTTTTATGGTCTGTGCAGCCTGTACTCATGTTGAAACTACATGTTATATTACTTGTAACTTAATTGTTTCTTTGGCAATGTCTGGCCTTTCAAGCAGGAGTATCAGCTGCTTGAGAGCTCTGCTTTCTTCATCTCATTTTGTATTCCTTCTTCATGGCCAGGACAATGCTTTTGTACATTGTGGGATTCTTTCTTAATCTGCTGAGGAAATAATCTCATTTATTGTTTTGGTAAAAAATAATACATGCTTATTATGAGGAAAAAAATGGTACAGAGAAGCACCAGATAAGTAAAAACTGCCTGAAACACTGCTATGCAGAAAAACTTGCCCCTGGCATCTTGTTACATGTTCTGCCAGTTATCTCCTCACACACACGTACACATACTCAGATAGTCGTGCGCAGCTTTATACACGGCCTCACCCTATTATAACTGTTGGGTACCTTGCTTTTCTTCAATAAAAGAGTTTGCTCTTTCTCCATGTCAACTGGTGTGACGATAATTTTTAACGACTACACAGCAGTTATTTCTATAAACAAGCCTTAGTTATTTCAGTCAATGCTGAAGTGATTGACATTTGTGGTTTATAGTTTTCCATTTGAGTCAGTGTAGCCGTCGGCACTAGTGCAGTTATCTTCTTAGGTAAGGTAAACCTTCCACACGAAAGAGCTGTGTTAAAGCGTGGGTTCACATTGCAGAATCTAAATAAACACTTATATAAGACAAGAAAGTTTACAGAAGTGTTGAGTTTTTTTCCTAGGCAGCTGTCAAATTCTAATAGTTAGTGGAGGCCTTTGGTAGCAGCATTCAGTCATCAAAAAGTACCAAGAAATTTTGTTATGTAAATAAAAGGGGAAAATCTCAAGGAGATACTCTAGGAGAAATAACCTTTGCATGCATTCATAAGTGTACAAATGAATCGTTGCTTTCTTCCACATATCCTGCTGGGTGGTAGCTACCTGTCTTTTTCCTCCCCAAACAATGTTGGAAAGCTTACCTGGTTTAGAATATTATAAAAGCATTTTCCCTCCTGCCAAGGTATAGGGAAGAACATTATTTTCTATTCTTAGAGAATAGTTTGCCTCGGAAAATACATGCTCTCAGGACAGGGCCTATAGAAGGGGACTGTTTTGAAGCCCACTTAAAACCACTTTGGTGTATTTATTTCTTTACTACTACTCCACTTGATTGCAGAGAAGATTAGCGATGGTTTATGAAGATGTAAACAAGGGGCTAGATAAAATTGGATAGATGAAAAAAAGGAGGTAAAGGGAAAATCAGGGCAAAAAAGTAAAAGAAAGCCCAGGAGTAAGGTTAGCTCACAAAGTACATGTGAAACATGGACCTTCCATCTCTGGAGTTCCAAAAAGGTCGTATACAGGCAATTTTCTGTCGTTTAACCACAATCTTAAGTCTTGTACTTGCTTGAAGTGAACCTCAGATTTGGTTGTGCGCCAACATGATGAGGTTGTAGCCTCATTGTTTTTATGATTAGAAGAAGTCCAAATATTCCTGCTCTTGAGGCCCAAGAGAAAATTCACCTAGAGAAGAGATTTTTAAACAGTATAAATTTATGATACAGAAAGTCAGAGCTGGAAGGGCCTCGAGGGGCTGTCCTGTTCAGCTTTCTTAGGGTTTTGTGAGGCCTTGCAGTTTGCAGTGCATCAGAGGGACCTCTGGGGGGCGCAGAGTCTGCATGTGACTCTGACCTTGAGTCAGTGGCTTAACCTCCCCAATCCACAGCTTCTCTGTTTACCAAATAGGAATAAAGATTGGTTTTTACCTCATAAGGTTGTTAGGAGGATTAAATAAGATAATGCAAGAGAGGGAAATACAAATCAAAACCTCAGTGAGCTTCTACTCCATACCCAGCGGGTTCGCCTACTAATCAGACAGACGGATAACGTGTGCTGGCAAGGATGTGAAGAAATTGTAGTCCTGATGTGCCGCTGGTGGGAATGTGAAATGGGGCAGCTGCTTTGGGAAAAAAAGTCTGACAGTTCCTCAGAAGGTGAACGTATGACTCAGAAATTCTATTCCTATGTTCATATTGAGGAGAAAACCAAACTTGTACATGAATGTTCATAGCAGCCTCATTCATAAGAGCCCAAGAGGAACAACCCAGATATCATCAACTAATGAAGGGAAAAAGCAATGCTGAATTGGATGATTTTCTGTGAGATGTACAGAGAACACTCAAATCCATAGAGACAGAAAGTAGATTAGTGTTTGCCTAGGGCCAGAGGCTATGGGGAAATGGAAGCAATTGCTAATGGGCAGGGGGTTTCTTTGGGGGTTGGTAAAATTTTTTCTAAAATTGATTATGGTGATGTTTGCACAGTTCTGTGAGTATACTAAGAACCATTGACTTGTACAGTTTAAATAGGTGAACAAATGATGAAACTGAGGTCTAGAGTGGTGGCATGCCTCATCCTGACCATGTAGCTCTGTTGACCTAAACTTGACCCTAGTTCTCTTGCAGACTTGAGTCGGCATGCTCCCCACACCCTGCAGGAGGACAGCTGTGAATGTACGTACTGGCTTGCTTTCCCTTATAATGTGGTCCTCAGTTGTTTAGACTTCAGTAGGTCTTTGTTTGGTCTTGAACTTCTCTGCTGTAAAGATTTTCAAGTTTCTCAATTTTGGATGCAATATAAACCTTGATATAGTCAGCAATATTTTTAATTAGTCATGATAAACTGAAAAATTGATTCATGGCCCTGCCTGCTATTGACTTTTCAGAGACTGATTACCCATCTAAGAATCACCCAGGCCCCTGTTTTTCGCCTTTTTCCCCATGCAGCCTGTCTCTGGCCATTTCACTTTTCAAACCTCTACTTGAAATAGGCAGGGCAATCAAAAGCAATAGAGACTCATGTCTCTTGAGTTTTCTTAGAAGTAAATCCGGCATAACTTTTTTGAATTTGTAGTGTTGTTGTGAACTGAAGTTTGTGTTTCCTGTTATAATTTTTTGTATGTTTATCTTATGGTATTTAAAAAAGACAACTTTCTTTGGCCACTGCATCTGGGTAATGCGAAGTCATCGTGACGTGAAGAAATTATGAGGGTCAGTATCAACATTGTATTCTCAATCCAGTGAAACTGATGGGTGTGGATCATTTGGATTATATTAGTTTGCTATAGATTGGTGTTAAGAAAAACATAAATTATCAAGAACCTAAACAAGATGTATGGCTAACTTTGTATAAAGTTCAGTGCTTTAAAGCGTATAGCTGAGGGTTTGACAAATATTACAGTAAAATAGAAACTGGCTGAAAATCAGATTTTGGAAATTTTCAGGTTTCCAGAATAGCTCTCTCTTTAGAACTTGGAGAATAAAGTAATAGGACCCCTCTTGGGAGTGTGAAATTAGCCACCAAGTGATAAACATTAATTAATACGAAGTTAACAAAGAGATGATAGCCCACTTATGTTTGGATTGCTGTTAAGGCACATATTGTATTAGGCCTTGTTGATTATTATCTACTGGTTATCTATTGCTGTATAATGAATCACCCCAAACTCAGCAGTAATCATTTTATTATTATCCCTCATGGTTCTGGAGCTTAACTGGGCTCAGCCAGGTAGATCATGATTGAACTCTCCCATGTAGTTGCAGGTGGGAGTGACTGGTGGCTTCCTGAGGCTAGCCCCCTGACATGACTGGGGCAATTGAAGATGGCTGTTGTCTGCTTGTTTGGAGTGTCAGCTGGGATAGTTGACTAGACATCTACATGTGGCGTTGCCCTGTGGTTTCTCTTTCTTGTAGCATAGTGACTGGGTTCTTAGAGTGAGCTTCCCAAGTGTACCAGGTAGAAACTCCTTGGCCTTTCATGTCCTGTCCTAGGAAGGCACGTGGCATTGCTTCTTCTGCAGTTGTAGCCTTACCCAGATGGAAGTGGAGGGAATGTAGGTTCTATGATGAGTATCAATGACACATTGTAAAAAGAGCACATGGGATGGGAGATCCTGTGATTCTGTTGGAAAACACAATCTGCGCAGTCACTTTTTGAGTAAAAGGCAATCATAGGAGGAGGAGGCAAAAAGAAATGAGGAAATCATCCTCAAAAAATTAAAAATGGAAATGCCTTTTGACCTGGCAATTACACTGCTGGGATTGTACCCTAAGAATCCTGAAACATCAATTCAAAAGAACTTATGCACCCCTATGTTCATAGCAGTGCTATTTACAATAGCCAAGTGCTGGAAGCATCCTAGGTGCCCATCAGTGAATGAGTGGATCAGAAAACTGTGGTACATTTACACAATGGAATACTGTGCAGCAGAGAGAAAGAAGGAGCTCCTACCCTTCACAACAGCATGGATGGAACTGGAGAGCATCATGCTAAGTGAAATAAGCCAGGCAGTGAAAGACAAATACATATGATCTCACCTGTAAATGGAACCTAATCAACAAAACAAGCAAGCAAAATATAACCAGAAACATGGAAATGAAGAACAGTCAGTGATCAGAGGGGAGAAGGTAGGGGGATAATAGGGAAAAGGAGGGGAAGGGTCAAGTCAAGGAACATGTATAAAGGACCCATGGATGAAGACAATGGGGGGAGGATTAAAAGTGGGAGGTGGGAGTGGGTAGGGTGGAGGAGAGCAATGAGGGGGAAATGGGGACAACTGTAATTGAACAACAAGAAAAAATAATAATACAAAAAAAAAGAAATGAGGAAATTAACTTTCAGGGTTGGTGGTGGAGTGGCAACAAGTGAGCTGCAACCAGCGTAAATGAAAGCAAGAGATAAAGGCAGGAGACAAAACGGCCCAGGTGGAGGTGTGGGGGAGGCAGGACAGACACTCCCTGGTGCATAGGGTGTCCCTGATACTTACTGGGCCCACGGGCACAGGAACTATACCTGAGAGTATGCCATGGACAGTATCCCACTGAGGAGAACAGGGCATATTAACTTACCATGTTCAGCTTCTGGGACACAGTAGAGTCTGTCTCTAGTTACCCTAATAAGCCGGCCAGGAAGTGGTAAAGTCAGATGAAGTATCAAAATCACCTTGTGATTGAAATGGATTTTTGGTCTTCCTGTAATGGCAAGCAAAAGGTACTACACATAGTGTAAAGCGAATGCGCAGACCTTGAGTGAGAAAATGGGCACTTACACTGTCCTTTCTCATGTCCTCCTTCTCTTGCAACAAATTTTCATTTTTATTATTAAAACTTATACACTTAATTAAGTCAGATATTTATTGGGTGCTTGCAACATGCTAGGCACTATTTTAGTTTGGGGTGTTTCACTAAAGAAGAGTAAAGAAGAATAAATCTAATGATCATTTAGTAATATTGTTTTATATAATCATTTCATTTACCTTTTATGAATTCTGAGAAAGGGTTAGTGTTATCTTACTCTGAGGCATCCAGTAAATCATTTAGCTTCTAAAACAACTCCATATTTCAGATCCTATTTGTAATACCCATTCGTACAGCTCTTGTAGATGCTGGAGACATGTTTGTAAAATGAGGGTTCCTTTCTGAAAATGCTTTAAGACTTAGTGAAAACTGTACTTGAACAACAATTTAAAAAAAAGAGAGAGTTAAAAAAAGACTCAGTAAAAAGGTGAAATGGATACTTAAGGAAATAATAGTCACCTGTGTGCATTTTCAGACGGGGTACTTATATTTCAGGTAAATGTGGTGTGGAAAGGATTTTGAGTGGCTAAAAGTTATTTGTCAGCAATGATGCAGCAGAATTCGGGTGTCTTCAAAGAAGTCATCTCCGAGTGAAGTGCATTGCCTGAACAGTTTTGGAATGAAGGAGAAAATGGTTTACTTGTTGGTACCCAGGCTGGTATTAGGAAATCAAGTTTAGCGGGGCAAGGACACATAGTAGTGTGTGGTAAGAAGGAAGGACCCTAGAATGGTAAGGTAAGAGCTTGCTTTTCTTTCTCCCCTGTAGTTTTTGTGCAGTTATGTCTGTTGGCAAGATTTTTCTTTCTATTCTCTCTCTCTCTCTCTCTCTCTCTCTCTCTCTCTCTCTCTATCTATCTATCTATCTATCTATATATATATAAAACTCAGGGTGTAAATATGAAAAATGTTCTCATAAGGAAGTTTATCTCTAACTCAGACATTCTATCATTAATAATTTAAATCTCATTATAACATTATAACCTGAGTGTCACATCCTTCTTCCTGTATGAAGACCTTAGAGAAAAATTGTGGCCTGATGCCATCTTCATTCATTCATTTATCAGTGTTCATAATGCTGATCTCAATAATCCAAAAATAGCTACATTAGGCCACATATTTCTAAGAAAATAGATAAGTCTGCAGTAGATTTTTAAACTCCATGTATTTAGATGTAGTCCTTAGTGATTCATTCTCTGAGAGTTTATAAAGCTGAAGATACACCCAATTTTTGTTTTTTTCCAGGGCATAATTAAATGTAAACCAGAATTTTTAGACACATTCTATGTTTTTGGCGTTGGACTAAATGTTTTACACACATTATCTCATTTGTTCTCATAATAACCTGTTGAGGTAGGCATTATCATTCAGTTTTACAGGTGAAGAAACCAAGGCTTAGGCTAAGTGATAAGATGATGTCCAGTGAGTGGTCAAGTTGGATTTTAGTGTCAAATCTGTTTCATGCAAAAGCCCTTTTGTTGGTAACAGCTATGTTGTACTGTAGAAGGATTCTAATTTTGTCCTTGTTCTCTTCTTATTTCCTAAATTTTCTGTAATAAATGTGAATTTTATATTCCAAAAATATTAATCAATGCAATTTAAAATGTATTGTGATACTGTTAGATTAAAAAGCATATTTTGTGTGTGGTGTGCAAAATATAAAACTACATAAACCTGAACACTATAACCCTATGTTTAATAATTAAGTAGATATTATAATCAATGCTTAAAATGAAATGCAGTAGACCTATCTGTGAGTATTAAGGCTTTTGCTTTAGTTATTTTTCTTGGGAAGATAACACTTATTGATTTAAGATCTTTCCTCCCAGATTCTAAATAGGTTTTATTTCATTGTCAGCATGATTAGGGAATCATCTTTTAACAAGGACAAGAAAAATATATTCTTCCTGTTTATAGGCATTTATATATATAAAACGGTTATAGGTGATTTTTGAGGAAGTTTGGTGATTAAAGGAAGAGAGCTACTCGAGCGTTCAGAAGGCTCAGTAAAGGCTTTGGATGGTGGTGGGATTTGAGCATGTTTTCCCTGTTCTTTTGCTCCCCCACCACCATAATTTGATTTCCAGTTCTGCTATCAGTACTGCAGGAGACAAATTGACTTGGATAATTCAATCAGCTAAATTTAGCCTGTTTCTTCAGTTCTGCCTCTCTCTCCTGTTCCCTCACATACCTGCTCTCAAAAGCGCCTTCCTTTTGGGCCTTAAGTTTGTCCCAAAGATCCTTTGGAAGTTTTGCCTCCATGGGTCTTGGACCTGGGAATCTGAATTTTTAACAAATGACTTACGTTAAGTTGTACAATCAGGCATATTTGAGAACTCCTAGGCTAGAGTAAAGCCTTTATGAAGAAAAGCAGTAGAAAGTGAGATTTTAAAGCTGGATCATCCCAGAATACATAGAGCCTTAGATTGTAAGCCATGGGTTTGAGAGGTGGTGCTGTGAGCAGTGGGGGCCGATCAGGGGCACCCTGTAAGCAGGGAGGTGACTGTAGACATCAGATTGGTGGGGTAGAGATTAGGGGACAGTCTGAAGGTGGAGATATGGGTGGGCGGAAGTTGTTAAAGACATCTAAGCGTGAAATAATGAGAGTCTGGACTAGCAAAGGGGCAGAGGTGCAGGGAGGAAGGAACAAGAGTGAGTGCCGCTGAAGCTCTGGACTTCGAAAAGCCTGGTGAGTGATGGGATGTGGAAGACAGAGCACAGGAAGGAGGCAACAGAAAGGCTCGGAGGCTGTGTGGATAGAAGGAAGGTAGTGGGGGCATTTAGGGGGGAAGATGGATGTAAGTGTGTTGGCATCTATTTGAGTTTGACATTTCACTGGGACTTCCGCTTGAGGTGTCCTGTAGGTTGACAGAAATGTGTCGCTCAGGAGAGACTATCTCTGAAGAGAGCTATATTTGGCACCTTTCTCCATGGAGATGATTATGGAAACCATGTGATTAGATGAGATTGCCAAGGAGGACATTACAGCGAGGTAGAGATGTCCTGGGGGAACAGTTCAGGGACAGGTGGAGGAGGAGAGGGCTGGTAGAGGGCAAAAAGAAAGTGCTGTCGCAGGAACTGAGAAAGTAGAGGTGGTCAGCAGGTCTGAAAGTTTGCAGAAAGGGTCAGGAGAATGAGGTCCGATGAAAGGACATTGGATTTAGCTCAGTTTTAATAATAAAGGGTGGAGCTGGACAGTAAGATTTAATGAGTAAAAAGATGGCGAGGAAGTTGAAGTACGTAATTTTGTAAAGTTTTATGGTAAAGGGTAGGCAGAGACCTTCATGGCTTGGGATGTGAGAAGGTGTTTGATCAGTGGAGACTTGTGTATATTCAGGAGCTCGATGTGGGGGAGGAGAAAGATGAGCGAGGTAGGGTATGCATCATGGAGGACCCTAGAGGGCAGTGGCTCACAGAGACAGTTACACATTCAGTGCACATTTACTCTTCATGTTCAAGTTCCAGGACTGTGGTAGGGCTACTGAGATAAGACTTGTAAGTCTTATCCAGTAAGTAACTCCAGAGAAGAATGAAAGTTGACAGGGTGGATTTGAGCCGGGGTGACTCAAGGATGGAGGTCCCGCAGACTAGGGGAGGACTTGGTCAGGAAACAACAGTTGGGAGTCAGGATAGGGATTATGATGACGTGGTGCACAGAGTGCTGGGGCCTGTAGATGAGGGCAGAGGGGGAGGTGGACAAGGACTTCATCAAGGACACGGTGCTTTAGTTACCCTGTGCAGGACGTGTGGCAGTCCTTCACCAGAGGCAGGGAAGCGTATCTCAAGTCGGGGGACCAGCATGGGCAAATACTTGGAAATTCATTGGAAGAACAATTGGCTGTATGATTGAAGCAGAGAGAAGATATTCAGAGGTGAGGCTGTGAAGGTGTGTAGGGGCCAGAGCAAAAAATGTCATGTCTCTTGGTGAGGAGTTGAGGGGTGTGTGTGTGTGTGTGTGTGTGTGTGTGTGTGTGTGTTTCCTGGAAGCTCTGGGGGAATGGTGATAAGGATTTAAGCAGAAATGTGCAATGACCTAGTTTGCCTTTAGAAAGGCTACCCTGGTGGCAGCGTGGAAGGTGGTTTAGAGGGGCAAGACTGGAAGCCACGGCTAGGTTCATAGGCTGGTCTTTAGTCCAGGTGAGAATGGATGGGACTTTAGGCAGAGCAGGCAGAGGATAGGTAGAAGAGTTTTAAGAAGCAAAGTTGATGTGACTTAGGTTTTGAAAGCTTCTCATGGGGATGGGAGATTTTGGGAAAAACTGAGGTTGACTTCCTGCTTTCTGCAGAGACTGTTTGGGAGGAAGGAGGAAACAATTTACAGGGGAAGATGCTGAATGTTTTGATGTGTTGGGCTTGATATGCTCAGGGGATGCCTCATCTCAAATGGAGATGTAGGGTTGATGAGTGTCCACAGCTACAGATCACCTCAGGGTGTGGCCTAGAGAGAAGAGGGGGCACCCTCTGCACAAGAGTGATAGCTGAGACGAGTGAGTGCAAAAGGTACCCTGGGAGAGTGTGGTCCCTCAACGCCCACCACACACGCACAGCCTCGTACTCAAGAACTAATGATCCATTGTCTGTATTTTCTGGATGCCTTCTGCCTTTCCATTCTTTGCTATCTACAAGTTAGCCATTGGACTCTTACCAGGATTAGGCAGAAAAAGATAACAGATGATGGTACTCAAATATATGTAGTTTCACTTCTGATTAGCAGATATGATGACAAGATTAGACCCTTAGAAGAGGAGGATCATATCCCACAGGGAGACTTGGGTTACTTGTGAAATGCACGTGTCGATGCTTTCTCTCCCCCACTCCCTACCAAGGACTCTGAAGCTCCTGTTTAAAAAGAAGAAGGAAGAAAAAAATTCAACCCATGAAAATATACAACTATGTTATTTCTTTGTTTCTCTTTAAAATCAGTGGTTGGACAGATATTGTCTTTGTTTGGAAAATACATGAATTAGAATATATAGTTTTTCAGAATCTTTTCTTTGCTGCTCTGGCAGTCTGTTTTTGGTTCTAAATGAAGTAACAAAAACAGAATTTATGGTCCTTTTCAGTATTGAATTGAAGCACTGCTGAGACATTGCCCCAGAAATAAAACTCCTGTCTAGAGCATTTTTACACTGGAGCTTTTATCATGACTTTCATTTATTACGGAGAATTAATTTTCCCAGTGATGTAAAGGATGTGAATGTTATCTCTGTGGGGTGGTGTTTCTTGGTAGCAATAGGACAACAATGAAGTTCTTACACTGTCCTTTCAGTTGAAAAAGTAACATCTAAATCAGAGCTTGCTTAAGTGGGTGTGATGGCCAGCTTCCTAAGACAGACCCTAATATGAACTGTGTATGACTGTAAGAGTGGGAACCACATGTAGGGCTGCTTCAGATCCTGTTTTGAATAAATAAACTGAAAAAGACATTTTTGAGACAGGGGACAAGATTGAACATGGGCCGATATCACATTCTACTGAGGAATTAGTGGTGATTTTGGTGTGTGTGAAGATGATACTGTGATCATGTTTTAAAATGCCCTTGTCTACGAGAGGTGTGTTGAAGCATTTACGGACAAAATGGTACGATGTCTAAGATTTACTTTAAAAAACACTGGAGCAAGGAGAGTTTGGGTGTTAAAATGGAATCTCAATGGCAGGATGTTGGTGGGCAAATAAGCTTCATTGTACTGTTCTCACCTTGTGGGAATCTGTGAACAGTTCCATCTTAAAAAGCTTTACCACAAGTGAGTAAGGTGATAATCCTGCTGCCTTTCTGACCCAGGAATCAAGCAGTGTGGCCCCTGTGGCAGCCAGGATGTGCTTCTGAGGTCCTAACACCGTAGGACCTGGGCTTGGGCAGTGTCTAGGCAGTTCCTGATTCATCCTCCTCAGAGGCTTTGGTCTCCGGTGGAAATGATGGTGCAGGGGATTCCTTGTCCCCTCATATTTTTGAGACTTTTGAGTGAGTGAGACACAGGATAATAAGTTGCGTGGAGTGATCTGTAAAGAGAGATGAGGTGGGAACCAGTAGAAATTTAAATATGAGGCATGTTTCCACATGTAGATCTTGTGATGGAGACATGGGCTCTTCTTCTCAATTCCGACTTGTGCTGGAATCAGACCCTTCACTCTCCCAAGCCAGAGTTTGAGCCAGTGCCGTGTGGGCGCTGCTTTCCAAGTGCACTCCCATCTGAAGTCTCTGCTCTTTGCGGACAGCAGGGTAGCGAAGTAGCTGGCTGCAAAGGGACCGTGATTTTGGTGACCCTACATGGCCCTGGTTGCTTCTTTGAATTATTCCCAGCACAGTAGGGTGTTGATCTCATCTCAGAGGCAAATGCCCCATCCACTTTTATCATCATCCTTGCTGTTATTTGGCACTTAGAAACATGCCTTTCCTTTCAGGATCTTCAGGTACTTAGAGGAAGGCCCAGAGTTTTCTTGACACCAGCTGCTGCTTTGCTTATGGAGGTAGAATAAATCAAGCCCTTTAGCCTCCTGATACTTCTCTTGTCTCTGTCACCACAATGTCATGGTCCATGATGGCGAAAGATCATATTTTCTGAGGACGTGATAAAATGCCTTTGAGTAGCAGGTTGACATATCTTGGCCTAGGACAATCCTGTGCCTGTGTGTTTCAGCCTACAATTACCTATTCATTCATTTGATCAACGGACATTTCTTAAGTGCCCATGTACTAGTAGTCAGCATGGGGTGCTGGTTCACAGCCCAGGGTTTTATTCATGGCAGCAAACTTCAGTTGTGTCCTGGATCTGGGGATTGTGGACGTGAAGATCTAAAAGGGTTTCAGGACGTAATGGGGTCTTAACCTGCCTTTCCCCTCATGTCCCTTCAGTAACTCTATGACGCTACGTCTCCAGCCCCTGACATCCCTCTCCAAGGGGAAATGGTGGGGAGCAGTTCCCTCCTGGTGCAGGGTTTTCTTTTGGCAAAGCTTTTTTTTTTGGGGGGGGGTGGGCAGCAGGAAAATGTTATTATCATTTATTTAACAAATTTATATTTGGTGCTTACTGAATATAAGATATTCTAAAAATAAGGATTCAGAATAGATTTAACTACCTCTTACCCCCAGGGCATGTGCTTTCCCAGATTCAAAATTTCTTAATTTGTAGCAAATATCAGATTAACAAAAACAACAGAATCCATTATTCTGTAGACATAGTTTAGAAGAACACAAACTCATCTACCTCGCTAAGAGAAACATAAAGTTCTAGCATTACTAATCACAAGCTCTTACCTTTGCACTTCCTATGTGTTCAAAATTTGATGATATTCATGGGCTGGACCAATAGTTCATTATAGAGAGTTTATTCCAGAATTCATTGCATAAACATCAAATATTAAAAATATCAGGAATCCTAAATTGTTATATTTATTGTAATAAAAGCTGCTAAACAGTTAATATTCTTGTTTTGAGTCCATTGCAATGTCAAAGTTTCAGAAGTTTTTTTGCATTTGCGTTTCTTGAAAATTTGTTCGGCAACTCATCTTTCCATCAGTCCTTCCCCTCTGGGAAAGTCACAGTCTTTAAATGTTTTTTAGAAGTAGGTAATGGTTACTTTACTTTCTGTTTTATAGAAAGTACTTTACTTTATGTTGTCTGAGCTTTTTAAAAGAAGTATGTCTTTACTTGTTAAATATTTGGGTTTTGACAGCATTATACATAATTATGATAAAAATTCAAATGATAGAAAAAGATATTCGAGGTGAAAAGGCGGAGGGAATGTTTCTTCCCCACTTGCCAGTGTTCCTTTTGCAAAGCCTTCTTGGCCTCTCTCCACCCAGTGACTTATCTGATTGGTGAGACTGGAGTGAGAAATCGGGTGCGAGGGGCCCAGCCCCTTCCCCGCCCTTTCTCCCTTTTGCCAGCTTGCTCAGAGAGACAGGCGCTCTCAGTCACTGTGGCCCTGCCTGGTGAGGGAGAAATGTGCCTGTCATCCTTCCTGGGGACTGAGTAGGTAAGTCTGGTCTAAATGCAAGGGTCAGTTCATCAAGAAAGGTTGGTGGCTCAGCATTTAAGGCCATGTTCTCAAATATGACCTTTATAAGGAATGAGGGTGACATTTTGACCCCTCTATGCTTATTGGTCTTATTTCTAAATTAGTTCAGAACTAGGAAAGGGGAGAGGAGTGCTACTTATTGGGGTTCCCTAGGGTACACAGTATAGTGAGAAAGAAGTCCCCTGCTCAACCGAGACGCCATCGCCAAGTCCTGTAAGTTCTTCCAGAAGAGCCCTGTGCATACACAGTTGCATCTAGAAATAACGTATGTGTCCCTCCCTTCTTTTTATGTTAAATAGTGGCGAATGCCCTGTTCTCTACTAGCTTTGTACATTTTGATGATGTTTGATACCTGTTATTGGCTGCATACTATTCTGTAATGTGGGTATTGTATTGATTTTACAAATGTGCTTCCATTTAAGCCTCACACCCTGATAACCCATGAGGCTCTGCTGCTGGCTGCTTCCTATAGTTTCTTTTTTATAGTGAAGAAGCGTGTTACATGTCTCCAGGTGAGAAGACTTGGTCCTTGGTAATGGAGAGCATGCCGGAAATCCTGTGTGTGGGGACCTACTTTTCCAGGGAACCTTCTGCAGATGTGCTGAGAAGTAGCTAAAATGTGTCGTTAGGGCAGTTAGTTGTCATGAAGGAACTCCTTGGTACTGACATTTATTGTAAAATGGTTACAAACAGAAAATAAATTGTATAAATGTATTTTAAAAGTCAGATATCTTGGAGAAATTATAATGCTCCCGGTGGTTCCTGCATGACAGTCTGAGTAAGGGTGGCAGAGTCCAGGTGCAGTTTCCATCGCACGAAACTCCACACATTCGGGTGTCTTTCCTGGGTCATTCCCTGCCCAGACTTAGTTCTTGCCACAATGTTTTCCACAGTGCTGGTGTTGATTATATTATCGAGAATTCACAGACTGATGTTTAACCAGTAACCCCCAGCCTTCACGTTGGGTGTTTCTACAAGGTGAGACTACAGTTTGTATGAAGTTATGGTAGTGTATATCATCACCTTGGTAATTTTTGTTTGTTTTATTGTCCTTTCTGTTCAACTCTCTTTGTATTTCATTTGGGGACATCAGCATATTCCATTACAAAAGACCAGTGGATGCTGTTACTGGTATTGCTTTTCTGCTTGCCAACTTGCCTTTTGTTTTTCGATACCAGTGATGAAGTCACGGGATTTAGCGTGTGTGTCAGTCAGGCCACAAGCAGACCAAACGGCCCCACAGGAGAGGGATTGGCTCATGTGAGCCTGGCGGCAGGCTAGGCAGGGCTGAAACCTCTGATGCAGGCCTCCAGGAAGGGCCGGCCGGCCGGCTCTCAGGTACGTGGCTGAAGCTCTTGTGAACAGGTGGAATTTCTTCTCCAGAGAAGCTTCAGCTCAGCTGTTAAGGCCTTTCAACTATTGAATCGGGTACACCAAAACGGTCAAGGGTAGTTGCCCTTGTTTAAAGTCAGTAATGAACTTTAGTCATAGCTACTAAATGCCTTCCCAACACCCGCCAGACCCCTGTCTGGCTGAATAACTTGCCTGTAGCACAGCCGGGCTGACCCCTAAAACTGACCATGGGCTGCGCGCTTCCCTGTTGCTTGTTGGAATTCTGGTCCCTCCAGTGGTCGGTTCTGCTGCCTGCCTGGAGTTGTAGTCATCTGGTTGTGTGCTCTTTTTTCTCTTTCCCACCCCTCCTTTTTCTGCAATTAAGTCAACTTTGCAACTTATTGCTGAATCCAGAGCAGCTTTGACTCCGCTTCAGTGCCAAGCATTTATTTTCTCTTTTTTTCCCTTCTGGTTTTACATGAAGTGTGTTTTCTTATTTGTGTTATTTGTCTAACCAGGACAGAGCGTTCCATTGTTTTCTTTATTAGCTAAAGTTACAGATCAGCTTGGCACCCATACCAGCAGGAGCTTTAGTTCTCAGAGACAATAGCAGCAAAATTGGATGCTGCTTTCCTGGCTCCTAGCTGTTGTCATTGTTCATTGTCACCCTAACTTGGGGAAATGCCATATTGGAGGTTTGATAGGACTAAAATGGAATAAGGAGTTTAATTGCTTCTCTGTGTTTTGTGCTGCTGCTTCGGAATAGCTCCCTTCTAGCTTCCAGAACATTCTTTTTCAAGACATTCACCTTTGATGTTGAGTTTTCAAAGTTACAAAATTCCATTATCATTATCTCAAGAGCGACATTTATCAAATTCTATTCTTTTCACATGAGAAAATGTTAAAATATTATAAGGAAGTTGCTACAAGTGTGTCCTTCACTGAACTAGCCCAGTGTTTTGAATTGTTATTATGGAATTATAAAAGTCTTTGTTTCTCTAAATTTTTTCTAATTGCCTACAGAACATTTTAATATTCTCGTTCCTTTATTCTATCTTTTTACACTCTAAAAAAAGGAAATGCCAGATTTTAGTAGAACTAGATAAGCATTGAATTAATTCTAAGAGGTCAAAAAATGTTAATACGAATCACGGGCAAAAAGGTCTAAGATTTAGTTGTAGCCACTTATCTGTGATGATTAGAAATGGGATTTTTTTTCTTCTTGGTATTTTAATGAGAAATAACATGGTCAGATGGAAAAAATTTGTAAGGATACATTAAAATCTGAGTGTTTGGAGGCCCAGCACGCCCACAGAAAACACTGACCAAGAAAAGAGTGTGGTAGAGTCTGTGACTTTTATGGTAAGGGATGTCAACTCTGACCTACTAGTTTTCAAAGAATTACTAAGTATACAGAAATGAAAATGAAATTCAGTGAGTCACTTTTGACTGCCTTTACTTTGATTATCTGTTGCTGTGTAACAAATAAACCCTCATTTAGCAGCTTTAGACAACAGCCATTTTATGAAGTTCCTGTGGGCCAGGGTTCCGGTCTTGGGCGGCTGCAGTCAGTCAGGCCTTCTCCGAGTGGGGCTGGCCTTGTGGGGGCCGCCCGACAGCACAGAGGCCTCCAGGCAGTCAGGCTGCTTACGTGGGGGCTGAAGGCACCAGGTGTGAGCATTCAGTGAGCAAGGTGGGAGCTGCATCACCTTTTCTGACCTGGCCCTGGTAGCCACGTTGCTTAGTTCTGTTGGTAAGAAGTGAGTCACAAGATTTGTGGAGAGGGCACTGGACTCTCCATCTTTTGATGGTGAAGTGGCAAACTTCTGGAAGAACACGTGGGATGGGAAATATTGTTATGGGCATCTTTGGGAAAAACACTCTGCCATGGTCTACCATCTGGCCTCAATAATTCGCATCTCGCCCATGAGCAGAATATACTCTTGCACTTCCAGGACCCTCCAGAAGTCTCATCCCATCAGTGGCTTCAGGCTCAGGCTCAAAGTCAGGGACCTGCCCTTTAAGCCAGGCCTGGATGCAATCGAGACTCCTCAGAACTAGTTCCTTAGGAGTAGCTCAAGTGCTCTTCTTAAGTATCTGCCCAGTACCTACCCAAAGCACAGCAGGAGGACAGGTACCTTAAAGCAGGGGACCCCAACCCCCATCCTCACCTTAGTTCCACCTCCTGTCTCCCTGGCCCTGGCCCACAGTGGGTGAAGGCCACCGAAGCAGGGGAGAACTTTTGTCCCTCTGTGTGCCCCTCTGTCCTCCACAAAACCAGTTCCTGGTGCCAAAAAGGTTGGAGACCGCTTCCTTAAAGGCCTGCCACAAGGTGGGAAACACGGTCCACAGCAGTTCTGCATTCCAGCCGGGTCCTTCTCATCAGGTCCTGTTCTGCCGTTCTCTGTGGCTCTCTCTCTGAGCTCCTGGATCTGCTCTCTAAGTCATCCTTTTTCATGAGAAACAGCCAGCATTTGCAGCTGACCAGCCCTTTCATATCACTTCCTGCCCATAAAAGTTTGGGGATCTGAGGGCTCTTAACTTTGTATTCTCTGTTTCTTTTTACTCTAACCTGGCAATCATTTTATAGTACAAATATCTTTTTAAAAAATTATGGGTTTTCTGTGAATCTTGTTGGGCTCACACCATTGGACACAAGCCATGACCCCAAGATGCTTAGCCTACCTTGGGCCCCTTGTGAGATGGCAGAGGGACAACACCCTTAGGATTCTTAGAAGCTTTATTGTTTAATGTCCACTTTCTGTAAGGTATGCTCTTAAGATCCTTAGAAGGCCCTGGGTCCATTTGAAAGTGTCTAGGAGAAGTGCCTTTGATCGTTCTGAAGTCATAGCACAGTGTCAGACAGTCAGACCCGGATTTGATCCTTGCTCTGGAGCCGTTTCTTGATCTGAGAATTGGGTGACATCTGGGGAGGCTGGGAATGAGAAACAGTTTTATACCTAACAGTGTGTTCTTTAGCTCTTCTCTCTCTGCTCACATTTCATCTTAGGCAGCAGGCAGAACTTAGGTGTCACTTTAAGGATTCTGCCTGAAAACCTTTTTAGTTACATCACTGAGTTCGTCATGTGTGTATCCATTTCTCACTCTCCCGTCAGCATCTGCGTTGCCAAACTGTCACCGCGCAGCGGCTCCTCCTGTCTTCTAGCTTCCAATAACACTTTCCTCACCTTCCTTCAGGCTCTCACCGACAACGTCTGAGCACAACAGTCCTTCCATTGTCTGTGACTGTGTTGGCGTGTCAGGACTTTGGGAAGTCCTGTCCTGACTCCGGGCCGCACACTCTCGCTGTCAGAGTGGAGCTGGCGCTCTGGGGCTGGGGCCCTGAGCCGCGGAGGAAGCCCCCGCTCTGGCTGCCCTGGGGCCTCTGTGCCCGTCGCTGCTGTAAGCCACTCAGTTTGGGGAGATTAGAGACATGCCGGTAGTAACGAGAAAAGTGGACAGTACTGTGTTCTTTCTGGCCTCTGTCACCCTCAAGCCCCAGTGTGTGTTCGGCCCAGGAATCCAACTATGATTGTTCCCTTTCAGTATTTTTCCATTGTCTGAATTCAGAGCCCTCTGACTTTGTGTTCAGCAGAGGGTACACACTCGCAGACCAGTTTATCCTGTGGATGCATCAGTTTTTAGGCTGTGCAGGAGAAATATTTTTTAAACTTGATATGCTTGTTAACATTTTTTAAAAATCCAGAGCATTCACGTAGAAGTCCACATTATCCACTTCACTGGAAGTGTCAGGAGATCTGGCAGCACCGAGTCTGCCTTCCCGCAGCAGCAGTCAGCTAGGGCTGGGCGTGCCCCAGGGGAGCGGGAGGGGCAGATCCTCTCTGGATCACCCGGGTGCTCACTGGCCCGCTTCCCATTTCCAGCCTCCTTCTCTAGTCCTTAGAGTTTGCCAATCTTATGTTATAGTACAGGCTCTTCACGCAGCTTTTCCAACCTCACTCTCAGTTTCCTTAACCCACCCGCCAGGCCCCTGCGCCTTGTGACCCTGCCAGTTCCAGAGTCAGCAGAATTCAGTACATTCTTACCTTTTCTCAGGGTGGAAAATAATTCACCCATTGTGTCTGCCTGGCGGCCCCTCTGGTCCATCAGCAGCCAGCCTCCATGCTGTCCTGAGCAGGTGCACAGGTGTTCTGTAGTCCACAGCAATCTCATCTTTCTTGTAGCCTTCACATTTCACTGAAATCGTTAGCGTAAACGTCTGCTCGCCTCTCTGGATTGTGAACTATTCCAAGGTGTAGGCTTTCATTTTATTTGCCTTTTGTCTAGAAGTTGTCATGTAGGTATTAAATAAAACTTTGTTGACTTAATGAATAAAAAGGTGTTTGATTCTTTTAAAAGGCTAAGGCCAGCTTTCCACCCTGAAGGAATTTACAGATTGGTATGTCATTCATTAACTGTAATAAAGCATAGAATGATGTACAAAGGTGCAGGCAAAATACCAGTTAGAGAATGGCAAAAGCCTTCTTGATTAGAAGAGAAGAGATAAGTAGAGAATGAGGAAGGGCAGATCAAGCCAAGGCGTTGATGCGGACACTGGCTAGCAGTGTCTGCGTCATTATGGATGAAATAAAACACATGCACAGACTACCCAGTCTGGTGGAGGAAAAAGGACGACAGCATGGCTTTTCTCTCAAGGGGAGCAAAAGCCATGCCCTCCACCATGACAGGCCTTTATTCTATATCCCTCACATTACAAGATGGCCCTCACTCACTCAGCCCCTGGTTACTACAAAAGGAGCCAATACCCCTAATCACATCACAGAAGAAGGATATTAGCAAATGAATAGGCAAGTGGTTGAGCAGGTCGCACTGGTCCCTGCAAGGTTTAGCACTTGCAGGGTGAGGGAGTTTTAGCAAAGAGCGCAAGCTTCAAAACAGTGTAGGTATATTGCAAATCTGATTACCCATGAGAGAACCTGTATCTGTGGGTGTGGGTCCTGTGCATCTCTGAGTGGGAGCTGGGCCCATGCCACGCAGGAGGGTCTGCCACAAGGTGTGTATGTAATACATATATAAAAAAGGTAGAGTCTTGAAAGTGTGTAATTTACTCTCAACTGGATTGTGGGGTATTTAAGAGAATATCGTGGGGAATACATCTTGAAATGGTAGTTTGGAGGTTGGGTATGGAGGGACTTGAATACTAAGGAGTCTGAACTCTTTCTGTAGGCAGCAGTGACCTCGTGGTGGTGGTTTTGAGAAAGTGCTGAGGTGGGAGGAGCAGCAGCAGAAAGGAGAAAGGAGGCAAGAGAGTGGAGGTCAGAAGGCTGATCGGCAGTTTGCATGGATAGGAGAAACGGGAGACTGACCCTGAAGGGGCCGTGACTTAGCCGATGGAAGCTGAGGAAGTAAAATTTGCCGAATGAGTATGGCGTTTGATGGGTTGGGTTGTGGGAAAGACGGAATGTATTATGATGAGGGAGCCTGCCATGCCTTGAGTGTTTATTAGGTGCCAGGCGTCCTGTTAAGGACTATATATGACTGTGCCCTTTGCTGGGATGACAGGTGGGAGAGTTTTGGAGGGGGGTTTTTAAACCCAAAATGGAATTTTATTTTAAGTGCTTTGTGATTAAAATGATTTATAGGAACTGTGTGGCTTGTTCAGCCAATATCCACTGAATCTACATGCAGACAGTTTTGACAGCTGTGTGTGTGTGTCTAGCGACATGCTCGGTAGAGACAGTGCATTTATGTGCTTCCCTTCCTCTGGGATCTCAGGGTGCAAACAGGAGTGTCAAACAGACCACACTGCTCCATCTTTTACAGTTTACTTTTCCCAAATACCCTATCAGATAATCAAGATTCCAAATTGTTACGGGCAAAATGAAATTCTTCAGTGACAGCTGAATGTCACTGACATTCCTCAGTGACCTCTCTGTTTATCATCAGCCTATTATCATTGATATTTACAGGAAGTTTGAGAACGTAATTTTATGCTTTGATTGATGAGGACCTATATTTCCATTTTGCTGAAAAACTATCAGGTGTAAAATTTTTAGTCCCATTTGCAAAATTTATCTTGCATTTCTTATTATAGAGGAAATTTGAAAATAATGTGATACTTTTCCAAATCTAAAGATTAGAAAAAAGTTTCCTGGTCAGTGTAAACATGTGAACACTTGGGAACATAGATAAAATAAAGTATCTACTTATAATAATTCATTAGTATAATCATATAATGACGTTAAATAACACGTACATACAGAGCATTTTTATTTAGAAATACATTGGTCATTTTTCTTTCTTATGCTGCGTGAGGCAGTGTTACTGGGCTCTTGACTTGCAGTGTGGGCATCGGTCCCATAGAGCTGGTTTCCACACCATCTGAACAGGTTTTCAGAGGCACCCTTTTCACTCTCATAGGAAATGTATGGCACTGTGTTTCTTCACGATGCTTTTATAAGAAATGTTATCCAAGCCATATGTATCCATCTGAGTCATGTTAACATTGCTCCCTCTCCCCAGTACTTATGTTGGTGTGTGCTTGGTACATAAACATCAGGTAGTGTGTCACTTTTGAAGGTGAAATTTGAGAGTCTTGTACAATAAAATTGAGATATTTGCCATTGTAAAGTACTTATTCCCTGGAATAACTGCTAAATCCACGTTAGATGTGTTTGTAGGATTTTATAAGAGTTTTATCATCCGTGGCATGCTGATGAAAACTGGCACTTGGGTGGGGGTGGGGAGCGAAGCATGTTCTCGTTTTCATGGTGTTAATATTCCTGTTCTCACCAACTTGAAGCACCTAACGTGAAGTCACCTGTCTGGCAAACTTTCTGAAATGTCGACGGTGGGCTCTCCTGAGCCAGTGTGAGGCACCTCCAGCATGAAGGTGTTGATAAACATAGACCACAGTGGGGAAGTGGCAGAATGAGGCTGGGGGTGGAGCCTTAACTAATGGGTTGGAGATGGCCAGCTGGAATTGGGTCAGTTGTTTATATCCAAAAGAGCATTTGGAGAGCACTAATAGATGACGTTTCTAAAGTTGTCAGCTTACAGTGAGCAAGGGGACGGCCTGGAGAATGCGTGCTTACTCAGGAAGATAGCACGAGTGAGCTACAGGCACAGTGTCCTGAGAGCAGCCAGGTGTGTGGTAAAGACACAGCAGAGAACAGCAAGAGATGGGGAAGGATGAGAAGTAGAAGGAGAAATGTTATGAACACAGGTTTGGAGAGAGCGTGAAGTAAAAGGATGGGATTCAGCTGTGTCTACACGGTACCATTGTGGCAACAGAGGAGCCTGGGGAATGAACGAGAGAGAGAGAGAGAAAGTGAACATTTTGGAAAATCGATGTAATGGATGTAGAGGACCCAGGGCCAACCTGTCAGTCTCCTGAAGGAACAAATGAGCAGATAAATGAGGAAAAGGAATCCAGTCTCCTTACACACAGGAGGGAAAGACGCTAAGAGCAGGGGAAGCGTGGAGAAGCTCATTAGGAATGGGAGGGTTGGGTTGAAGCGGGTGCTCTCTGGATGGCATGTGAAGGCATTCAGAGTGATCAGGGATGAGGGAGTCGGGGCTCTCCGGTGAGTAACAGGGGCAGAGGCTGGCAGTAGAGGGGTATGGTCAGACCCTTGGTCACTGCCTAGCACTGTCTCTCCCAGTATGAACATGAGCTGGTGTGAGCCACACCTCAGTTTTCCCTCTGAAAAATGGGGTAATGAGATGCTCGTCAGCTCATAGGGAAGCCAGTATATTTAAAGGGCTCAGAGTGTGGTTAACTATCATTATATCGACCACAGCTGGTATTGTGGGCAGAGGGGAGGAATAGGGTAACAATGAGCGAAAGTATTGTCTAACCCAGTGTGTACCACACCTGTATGAGAATATGAGTCACCTCGAAATCTTGCTAAAAGGAAGATTCGGATTTAGTGGGACTGGGGTAGGTGGGGCTCATGATGCTATTGCTGCTGGGCCTGGGACCACTCTTGGGGTGGCGGGGTTGTAGCAGTGTTAGTGCCCCAGCAAGGAGGGGCCAGTGGCCGCCTGTAGCAGCAACAGGGTGCATGGCTGTTCTCCGCTCATTCAGGAATATGGAACGGCTTCCCCGCTGAGCCTGCGGCCTTCCTCCCAGGTGTAGCTTGGGCAGGCAAGGGCACAGGGGTGTGGGGTACTGATAAGTGCAGCATCAGGAGAGTCAGCTGTGAGCTCCATTTGATGGGGGTGAAGCCAGCAGGGGCTGATGGAAGAGGCGGGAGAGGACCGAGAGCCTCAGAGCACGGTGAGGCTTGGCAGTGGGTGTGGGACGGAGGGGTCAGAGAGATGATGGTCACAGGACAATGTCAGAGTGTAAGGCATGGGAACAGTAAAATGTTTACTGCTGAAACCTCACGGGCCTAATTTCATTTTTTAATTTTTGATGATTTAGAAACCTTTCTGTTTGCTTGGCAGTGCCTCAAGCACATTGTAAACAATAGTTGATTAGAGCCGTGTCTTTATACCTCTGGTCAGTAGAATGCCTGACAAGAGAGAAGTGACTGGGTGTTTTTTGCCATGTCCTGTCCATCCTGGGTGGGCAGACGTGAGATGGGGGGGCATCCTGGGTCACTCGGGGTCAGGCTGCATTCAGGCATGCGGTCTGTCCAACCAGTGCAGAAGTGAGGTGCAGGGTTCCCAGTGATGGGGACATCATTCAAGGAGATTCCAAAATCCCACCTCCAGGGAGAAGTTACTGTGGGGGTGGAAGCTGCTGGCAGGTGCCTTGGAGTGGGGGGTGGGGACATGCACGATTGGACAGATGCTATAAATTTTGGTCAGCATGTCTTTGTTTTCTGTCTTCCTGGAGTCAGCAGTATCATCTTTAAAGAAACAACAAAGCAATCACGTTTATCCCTTGTTTAGAGTGTATTAGAGAAACACACTTCAATGTCTAACACTTAATACCCTGTATACTTAGTTCATCCACTGGCTGTCTCATATTCTCCTTCCTATCCCTCTTCCTGGCCTGGAGTCGGGGGTCAGGGGCCAGGGGGCACCCGGAGCCAAGGTATAGAGACTCGGGGTCCTGATATTTACAGAAAGCTCCTGTTCAGAGGGGCACCGTTGGGCACACTAGTCAGACCCCTCTGGTGACTGTTTGCCTAGTTGCTGCCATTCCCCTGCGCTGGCTGCTGCAGCCTGGCTCTGCCTGTGACATCTGACCCTGCAGCCACCTACCAGCCAACCTGGTGTTCTTCTATCTGTCTGGGCCCGACTTCTTCTTTTGGGAGGATCAGGACTTCGGTTCATTTTTTTTAGTAGTTTTTCATAAAGAGGCTGTTTCAAGAAAGAGAAGAAAATATTCCTTTTTTTTTTTTTTTTTTTTTTTAGATATAAATAGAACTGCCCAGTTGTAGTGTATGTCCAGCCTTGGGAATAAATGTCACTGCATGTAAAACTTCTCCGGCCTCACTGTTGCCAGCTGTGACCTGAGGAGTTTGTGGGTTTGCGAATATCTCTAGCTGCCACTGACGTTGAGCTCATTTCTCCTTGAATCACTGGATTATATTTTTAAACCTGCAGCAGAGAAAAAAAATCATTCTACTACCTCTTTCTTGGCTTTATTAAGTGAGTAAATCATTTACTAGAATAAAGAGCAAAAAGTGCAGCGTTCTGAGAATGAAAACCTCCATTCTCTTCATCATAGGGATTGGGAAGAATAGCAGCAGTCACACATCTTGTTTTGAAGTTTTTATTCTGTAGAATATTCTTCAGTTCCTAAACAAGAAACCTGTTTGTTAAACTACGTGAACCTGAGTTGCCGGCTCTGTAAGGGAGACTTTGTTTCCTTCCTCTGTACAAACGCTCTGCAAGGATGTAACTGTGTGAAATTGCTTTCTGGCCTCTTCAGTAGAGGTCAATGTCACCTAAATACACAATGAAGCCTGCGGGTCAAATTGTGCAGCAAGTTTTTCCCTTCCAGTGAACTGAGAGAATATTCTTAATGAACAAATATGCATTCTTCTTGCTAGTGTTATACCAATATTTTATGCTACATAGGTTTTTGAATGTTCTTTGTCTTCTACATATATTTGCCAGCCAATGTTTATTACTTAAAACTACATCATACCTTTGTTTTTTCAATGTTCAAGCCTATAGTCCTAGACATTTTGCTTTATCTTTCTCTCTTCAAGCAAATAAAACCGGGAGGGAGACGACCAGGCTTCTAAAGTAACACGGAAATAGAAGATGGCCATTTTATTGTCTGCAGTTGCTCCCTGCTTGTAGGAATGAAACTGACAGGTCTCATACACAGAGTGAGGACAGGAAGGGGAACGTACACTCAACTTTACAGTGTTAGGCTGCAGAATCTTTGTGTATTTTCAGAAAGAGGGAGATTTCCTTAGTGTAATCTTATATATGAGTATGTGAACACTAACTCATCAGCCGTGGCTGCATTAACAATTTCAGTAAAAGTAGTTTCATTCTGTTTCTAAAACAATTTTACTTGTTTTCTCACGGTTTAATCTGTTTTGAAATAAATGTGGCTTTAAATTCTTTCTTTTAGATGTAGTCATTAACAGATTTTCCTCTATGCTGCTATCGTGATTAGCGTTGTTAAGAAAATAATTAATTTTATTGTATGTCTACAGAAAATTATTTTCTCTTCTCCTATCCATTTCTTTCTAGCTTTAAAATGAACAATCTGTTCTGAAAAGACTGAAGTGCATTTCAGCATTTTTTCTACCTTACTTTGCCAGCCTCTATAAGCACCATTAAAATCACAATCGTTAGGTCTTTTCAGTGACTCAAAATGCAAGTGGAAAAAAAAAAAAAAAAAACTTATGCCAAGCACAGAAGGGGTTTTAACTAAGTGCCAAGTGTTTCAAAGGAGAATTAGTTAAAACAATTTTTTTTTGAGTGGAGAAAAAGCTTTTATTCCTTTTTCTCTTTAAATTGAGCGTAACTGTGTGCAGTTATGACTAAGAACTTTTTTACTTGCCTTTTTAACTTCCCACGTTGGTGCTCACATCTTCAAGACTTACCATCACAGGCTCCACATTGTGCGGCCTTAACTCAGGCCTGAACCCTGGGCTTGCACCGGTACACCCTCCCATTGGTTGCACACAAGTGTGTAAATTCTTACTTTCCGTGGAACTTCTGTGGTGTTTCCCTCAGGATTAACGAAGCTCCTGCGATATAACTCAGTAGTTTCTTTTATGAAAAGTAGCCTTTCTTCCCAATCATAGTCTTTCAAAATCTTCACAGGACATTTGTAGATTTCTTTTTCACAGTTGTCATTCAGTGGCATACGAAGACTCTCACATTTGAATGGAAGTCTGAAAGCTTTCTTTCTTGCCTGAATTTTGCTGTGGTCTTGGGTCAGTTTCTGGGCCTTTGCTTTTTTATCTGTAAAACGAAGGGGTTGGACTAGATAATCTGTAAGGTTCCCTTCCACTTGAAGTTTCTCCGAATCAGTGGGTTACTTGCTGTTACGTTCACCTCATGTTCATCTGTTACATTGTTTTGTTTAATTATGTCTCAGTTTTTTTTTTAAGGCAAACAACTTTGGTCAGAAGTTCATCTTTTTCAGTCATCTTATCCTTTTAAAAATTTTGCTTTTTCAACCACAAAGATGTTTGGAAAGCTTGCCCCATGGATGACATGTCTACCCTAGTTTAAAAAATTTTTTTGAAATAATTGCAGAAGACGGATTATAATCTCTTTAGATTATCTGGTATGGCTGCGTATTATCTTGCTGTGCCCCAGCAGTCTCACGCGGCTCAGGGTGTGCTACAAGGCCTGTTAAGAATAGTCTGATGCTGCTTTGTTTTGCTCTGATTCGAATCCTGGGAAAACAAGCATGATGTCAGGCTCAGAAAAAGAGTAACAACAGGAAGAGTATTTGCTCCTCTGACTTAGGTTTAGATCGCCGATACCTCTTGTCTAGCATGCTTCATTAAGCTGCCTGACTCCCTGCCTTCTCTCAGTCAGCAGCCTGTTGTTTGAATGCCTTTCCTCAGGCACTTTTGAAGCTTACCATGTGACTTTTATGTGTAGTAATTAATAATGTGTTAACTGAAGCGAAAGCTAAAGATGAACTTGATCCTTAATGGCTGGTGCATGTGATATTCTTCCAAAATATCTGGTTCTGCACGTGTACAGCAAAGCACTTCCAGAACACAGCATCTTTGGAAAGAGGATGAGTGTGGGAGTCTGGAGGCGGTGTTGAGTGTCTGGGTGTTAACTGCTAGCGATCCCAGATCCATAACCACTTAAGTTATTTTCAGGGTGGACGTTTGCCGTGTAACCCAAGTAGCAGCACTCGTGAGAGCTGTTCACATTTGGCTGGTGAAGAACTGTTTTTTTTTTTTTTTTTTCCTGTTCAGGTGAGAAGAGTTCCTGGGTCAAGTGGGCACCTTCATAAAACCGAAGACGGCGACTGGGAGTGGAGCGACGACGAGATGGACGAGAAAAGTGAAGAAGGGAAAGCAGCTTTTTCTCAAGAAAAGGTAAATGGCACTGATGACGATTAGCCCGCCTGAGTAAATTTTATTTTGTGGCATTCTTGCGTGTGTATATATTAATGGACACCTAATTATTTTACA
Organism: Anoura caudifer; assembly: GCA_004027475.1. NCBI lineage: Eukaryota > Metazoa > Chordata > Mammalia > Chiroptera > Phyllostomidae > Anoura > Anoura caudifer. Next base: position 33,109 of record PVKU01001692.1, on the reverse strand, counting down.
GTCACGAAGAGTCAAAGAAGAAAATTCAGAGGTGAGTGGTGGTTGTTAATTGGTTTTTAAGTTTGTTTTTTTTTTTACCACTTCATTCCCCACCACCCCCACAGTGTCAGAGTTGGAGCCATTTGAGGAAGAGACTTCAAAATACTGTTCTCATGCAGTAGCAGAAAAAAAGAAAATGGACTCAGATTTTGCAGGTCCCGATTCTGTCCGAGGTACTTTTAACCTGTATGAATTGGGGCAGGTTACATCACCCTCTCAGCCTCAGTTTCCTTGTGTGTCGGATGGGGATGATCGCAGTGCTTCCGACGTTGCCGTGAGGATTGACGGAAACATCTGCATGAAGCATTTGGGGGAGGCCTTAGTGCAGAGGAGCAGTAACACTGTCTTAACTCCCGGTATCACTGTCATTTAGAAAACATAGTAGGCACCCAGAAAACTTCCTTTTAGGTTTACAGTTTTCAATAAAGCAAGATAATAAAATGGTTAGCAGCTCTAGGTTGACTCTCTTGGTCTTGATTTTTAAATCTCCTGGGTGACTAAGTGGGCAAGGGACACTCTTTTACCAGCTTCCCTTGGAGACCTGGTCATCTTTTAATGAACTTCACTTCCTCCATCTGCTTAATTATCCTAATGCCTAATGATGACTGCAGTTCAAAAGACTTGCTATTTCTCCTAGAGGAAATTTGACCTTATTCAATAGTGGCTCCAAATATTTTGCAGGCCTAGTCATTAATGTGTACCTTGACAAATTCTCATTAAGGAAACAAGAGTTTGGGTTATAAATGAATCCATCTTAACTTTTTTTTTTTAATTAGCAGACATTTTCTTTTGATTAAATGGAGTAAATCCTATTCCGCTTTAAGTGGCAATAGCCAGCTGGACCTTCTGAGAAGCCGGCATCAGAGCCACAAGCCACTCCTTCCCCCGTCACCGCCCCTCCCTCTGTCTTCTCTTCGTCCTCGTGGCACACGGAAAGGCCTTCTCCAGCGGTTTTTCGGTCTGCCTGCCTCCCATGCGTAACTCCCTTTCAGATCATGCTTCCTTCTATCTTAGTAATTTATCTTTCCATTCTGTCCATGAAATACGAGCTTTGGTCACGGAGGGTACCCAGGAGCTAGGAGCCATGGTGAGGAGCTCCACAGCAGGACATGTCGACTGCACAGATGCGCTGGGCACTTGGAATGATCTTAACCAGGCACAATGCACTCTGCCCTCTTTTTGCCCACTTCCCTACTTTATCTAGAATAGAGTGGAGAATCAAGGTTTTCATCTAGTCCAAAGAGTGTTTCTAACTCAAATTCTCAGTTCCGCTTAGAATAAAACAACATGATTCAAGTAGCACCACAGACTAAAAAGCATTCATTACTGGCTCACAACAGGGGATCTACATTGGATAATATCCACTGAGTCCTCTCTTACTAGTTCAGACTGGGGATTCATTCATTTTATTGTGGCAATATCTTACCCAGTGCTTGTCAAAATTTCTCTAACTGCCCTGGCTTATATGGCTTAGGATTGAGCACGGACCTGTGAACCAAAGGGTTGCTGGTTTGATTCCCAGTCAGGGCACATGCCTAGGTTGTAGGCCTGGTCCCCAGTTTGGGGCACATGAGGGGCAACCACACATTGATGTTTCTTGCCCTCTCTTGCTCCTTCTCTTCCCCTCTCTAAAAGTAAATAAATAAAATCTTTAAAAAATTGCTCTAACTAATGTGTTATTTAGATATTAACAGTATCTTTTTGGCAAAAATATTTTCTGTATAGACAGGAAAGACTTTTATATGTATGCATATTGGGGTGGGGAGGGTCTCAACAACAGAAACTTATTTTCTCACAGTTGTGGAGGCTGTACGTTCAAGATCAAGTTGTTGGCAGGTTTGGTTTCTTCTGAGTCCTCTCTGCTTGGCTCACAGGTAGCTGTCTTCTCACTGTGTCCTTACAAGATCTTTCCTCTGTAAGTGCTAAAAATAAATAAATAAATAAATAAATAATAAAATAAAAACAGGACCTTTAGGGTGGGCCCACATCAAATCTGACTGGTGTCCTGATAAGAACAGGACACTCAGACACATGAGCAGCACTGACATGTGCACACAGGGGCACACTGCAGAATTTCGTTAGAGTCTAGGCCACAGTAATCGTGCAGATGTTGTGTTTCCCAGCTCTGAAGTTTTATTCTGAGTAGGAAGTACTTTTGGTGTGGATTTAGGTTGAGTTAATGTTACTAGCGATTAGTCATAGTGAGAAAGCTTATGTTACTCTAGTGAGTACCATGCCTGATTATTAAAATTGCCTTTAGCTTAAATTTTTTTTTCATGACATGGTGTTTTCCAAATGCCTATTAGCTCTCATATTTGTGTGTGCATATATATGTAAATATAAGTTTAAATTTTATATAAATATAAAATTATATAAAATCAAATATAAATTTTCTATTAAATATATAAATATACATAAACATATATATATTTGTAGATGGAGGGAAATACTTGATTTCTCCCTCCAAATATTCTTACTTAGCCTTTGAAATCTGAAATAGCTTTAACTTAATACTTTTATGATACCACTCATTAAAAGGTGTTCTTAATACAGGTGATTGGCTTCCTGACTAGTTGTAATAAAACTTAGATTTTAATCAGAAATCTTCCGTAGTTTTGAAAATCTTGTTTTGGAATAATTTTAGATTTGCGGAGAAGTTGCAAAGGTGCAGCACGCAGTCTCCACCCCTGCTGCTCCCAGGCTCCTCCCCTGCGCGCGTTCCTGTCGGAGGCCTGGAGCGTCTGTCAGAGCCGAGAACCGGCAGTGCTGCCGCGCTGTCACCTCTGTCGTTACCGTCCGTCTCCATTTGTAGGTCATTAGTTTGCCCACTGACATCCTTCTCTGTTCCAGGATCCACTCCAGGATAACAGATTGCATTTAGCTACAGTAATTTTAAAAATAGAAAAAGAGAAGATCAGACAGAGCTCTATGAAAAATTAGAAGTCAGATGTTGTCCCTTCTTCCCTCCGTTCCAGGAGGCTCTCCTCTTTCCCCCAGTCCTGGAGGCCTGTTTCCAGGGTGGTGTCCAATATTAATCTGTTATTTTCCTCCCCCCCCCATCAAAATACCATTCTCTCAGATGTTCTTCTTATAAGCAAACTGTTTAACTGCCAAAAAATTCCAGTAGACAAATTTATGTTATATTGTCGATGAAAGGCGGCTGTGTATGTATTAGCTTTCTTGTAAGTTTTTACATGTGAAAATGTGTGCCCAAAAGACATGCTCTAACAGGTAGAATGGAGCCTATAATGGTGAGATTCGGGGGACTACATTTGGTTGTTGAGGAAGATGTTTTGTGTAGGGAGCCTCCCCCTCTATACTACTGGGCATCTCTGCACATTTCCAGAGGCGTTGCCCTCGTTGCGTATGGACCAGTGAGAGCCTGAGGCCGATCCCTTCATTACATGAGTGGTTACATCTACACAGTGAGTGAGGTTCCGGAGTGCATGGAGTTCCGGCCCTCAGTCCAGTTAACCATTTCTCCTTCCTGATGATCACTCGGGAATGAGGGGGCTTCTCAGGGGAAAGAGAAGTTGTCCCTTCTAGTAAATGCCATCAAGGGTTTTCAGATTACAGTGGTCCTTTGCCTAAAGGTGGGATATTCTGGCAATGCTGATGTGGGTTTTTTTGTTTGTTTGTTTGTTTGTTTTTTGTGGTATCTCAAACCTAAAGTAAGACTGTGAACTTGGCCTGGAAGATTCTTTACAAGAAGTCATTTGGCATAGGCTCAGGCCCTCTGGCTGGTTAAAGACGACAGGTCATTTGTTCTAATGTAGTCATTTCCCCCCAACAGTTTTGTATGAGAATTTTTAAATGTGGGAACCTTAAAAACGTGTTACAGTGAACATCCATATACCTATCACCTAGACCCTACCATTACTATATTTGCTTTATCACATACACATGTATCTATTCATCCATCACTCTGTCCTCATTTTGTGATGCATTTCAAAGTAAACTTCAGACATCCATGCTCTTTCCCCTATTACTTCATTACTAACAGTTATTTTTGAGGAAACACAGAAACTAAGAATTTTATACCCTTAACCTTTAGAAAACTCTTGGTACAAAGAATTTCTGATGACTTCTTATTTCAGAATTGATAGTAAGTTTAGAAATGGGAACTCCTTTTTATTTTTTTCATTGGTGTTCCTCTTTGAGTTTTTTGTCTTTAAATTTTTGTTCAGGGCAGAGTTCACAAAAGTAGGGTTTGAGGCCAAAATATTTTGGTTATCACATTAGTGTTAGGTTTCCAACTTTGAGAGAAAAATATAACCTATCACTCTGGCATTTCTGTTTAAGAAAATGTTTTAAAGACCCAGCTACCCTTTTATATTTTTGAAATCCAGCGAATAAGTTGTTTAATGTAATCATGAAAGGGGCAGGTTGTATTAGTCCTAACATCCTTTCATTCTTAGGAGGCCCTTAACCTGAGATGAAATCATGGAATCAGAAAAAACGGTCCTGGGACATCTTTCAGTGACGGGGTTGAAAATGTCAGATCACTCATGCCTTTCACTTCAGCCCAGTGGTTCTGTGAAAGCATAAGGATCCGTGGGGACACTTGTTAAAGATACAGTTCTCTCCCATCTTCATGAAATTCTGAATTTGAGTGGGTGGGGCGCAGGGATCTTTAATAGGTATCCAAGGTAATTCCAGTGCAGAGAGTGAAAGGACAGAACTTTGGGGAATAGTGCTTTTAAAATTACTTAAATTGTTTAAAGTTTTTGTCTCTGATAATTGGGACTTAATGTACTCACACTGACCCTGACGTCTCATTTTGGTTTCCCCGAGTGCTGTAACAGTGGCTCTCTCAACAGGTTGCGGTGAATGCCAGCAGCATACCTGAGCAGATACAGTCCCTATCCGTGAAGGACTCTCAGGTATGTTTCTCCACCAGTCATTTCTGTTTAAGATGCTTATGAACAGATTTTTTCTTAGAAAAACTCTCACTTTAGAAAGAGAGACAATTTCTGGGTAGTGCTTCTACATCAAGGTCTTGTAAACTCTTTTTTAAATAGATACGGGGAAAAGAATACTGTCACTATTGACCATGATTTTCAGGGCCTCCAACCTTTAAATGATGGGTTCAAGAGAGAGAATTGGTTACCAGGCTGCTTCTGCAATTGCAGAAGGTACTGTGTGAAATAAGAAGAGGAAACAAAATGACTCACCGTTCTGTTAGATTCCAACCACGGAACACTGTAGTTAATTGATACTTTTCTTCTTTGCTCCTGGTTAGATTTCTGCAACCTGTTTTCATAATTCTTTTATCATTGAATTTCATGGGCCAGTTGCTCTCTACAACTTGCCCTGTAAAAGTAATAGTTCAGTGATTGTGAAATGTATTTATATGAAATGTTGTATGATGGACAACGTGTGCCAGGAGCTCTGTTGGGTGCTAATGAAGGGTGAGGAGCAGTACAGGGAAGAATGAGGGAGGGACCCGGGCCAGAGTGCAGGAGCCCACTCTGGTTTTGCTGCATTATTAACAGGCAGGCCCTCTGCTCTACACTGGCTATACTATCAAGCTTTACTAACCTTAGGAATCATAAGTTTTTTGTCCCCAAATCTGCTCATTCCATTGAAATTCATTTCTATCCTACATGATCTGTGTTTTATGAAACAGCTGTATATTGAGGAGACAGAGTCTGCTTTCATGGTTGTGGAAGCCTGTTTGAGGTCAGATATCTAGCCCTTGGCCCTTATTTTATAAATAAAATAAATCTGAGGAAGCAAAGATTTGCAGAGGTCATGTGGCTCACCCAACATCGCACAACTGGTTAGTGGCAGAGGCTAGGTTCAATTTGGGTCTTTACACTGTTATCAGGCAACTCAGTAAAACACCTGGAGATAAACTGTAGGAATTGATTGAATGATGAAAGGCAGGTTAGGAATAATAATGAGCCCGAAGGCAAAGAGAGTAAATAGGAAAAGAGATTAGGATAACTATTTGATATATAACATGTTGTAGTTTATGCCTTACTTTATTATTCTGGTCTCCCAGCAGCCCTTGGAGGCAGGCATTATCCCCATTTTGTAGATGGAAAAACTGGTTCAGAGAATGACTTTCCCAGAGTTACATAGCTAATCAGTGGTGGAGCCAAGGCTTGACCTGAAGTTCCTTATTTCCCTACTCGAACAGGATGGTCTCCTCCTGTCCAGTGATTCATAGGAGTAGGGATAGGCTATGTAGTAGAGGCATTCACGACTGATGATCTGTATTCAAGGAAATAGGATCTAGCTGAGAAAGGCAGGAGAGTTGAATAGTGGCCTGATCTACTGAGTTCCACCTTCCTCTGCATCCTGAGGTTTAAGGTGCCCGAACAAATCTTTGTGCATCACCAAAGCCCGGTAGGGAACAACCCATGGCTTTGGCCACAAGGTACCCAATTAGATGGCTAAGCCTTCTCCTTTGGACTTATTGAAACTTACCCCAGTTGTTTAAAGGGCTCATCCTGTGATGAGGGTTCCTATATGAAACATGAGCGTTCACAGTTGCGATGAGGGTGAAGCAACACTCCGGCCTTCACACAGAGGTTATGTGAGAGTAAGACTAGCACATGTAAAGATATAGTTTTGAAATTTCCAGAAAGAAAGGGATATATGAATCAAGAGATATCATGATTTTATTTGTTTCCTGAGTTTATAACACTGTTTGCTATTTTGTTTTTAAAGGGTCTACCCAACGCTAGTGAGAACTATAGAGAATCTTCTTGTGCTGTGAACCTCGTTTTAAGATTAAGGTAAGCAATATGGTTGTTTATTTTGCATTATTTATCCTGTAATACAATATTCTGATCTCTTTTATTAACTCTTCATAATATTAGCATAGAATGAAATGAACTTACTTGATTTCCTGAAAGAGCCCCTGTGTGCTGTGTTCCCAGGACGAATTGCTCTCTTCTGGTTGCTTACTGAAGAAGCATAAGAAAGAAAAGCACCATCTGAGTGTGTCTGCAGGCTCAGTATACCCTTCATTACATTTTTTTTCCTTGCTTTTCATTCTTGGGTTTTTCTTTTTTCTTTTTTACAATGTGAGATCACTGTAAGAGATTTTTAATGAGTTTCCTTCACCCTTCAGCAGTCGGTCTCTGTGGGAAAGAAACCATGCTTGTACTACAAGTTGCCTGTTCAGAGCATTTTTCAGTGGCAGGTTTGATCAGCTGCTGTGGAAAAATGACAGGTCTGTTTTGAAAGAAACCTCAGTCTTCTAGGAAAAGGATACAAACAGAGTGCCTGACAGTATAGTCTTTGAATCTAGTGAATGAAAGCTCTTTCCAGTTCAAGGATTTTTAAATTTTAAGGTCCATCTTAATGTATATTCTTTGTTAAGAACTTGGTATCTCAAAAGAAAAGAAATTAGCTTAAACTTAATTTTAAATAGCTTAATTTACCAGCTCAATCAGAATATGGTTACATTCTTGAAGGTGTTTTAAAGCAAGTTATACGTGTTTCCTTTTACAATTAAACACATAAAGCACATGGCTCATGGACCATTTTCAGAGCTGTGGCCGTAGAACACAGTTCATTTTCAAGGTTAGTTTCTAGCCCTCTGAGTTATAATCTGTCAGGGCAGATTATCATTGCCATAATCACCCCTTCCTTCTGATGGTCATTTACAACCTGCAGTTCATTTTCACATACTTCCCAGGGGACCCTCACAACAACCTTTGGTGTGATTTAATTCGGAGTCAAGAAGTGAAATTATTACAAGACCGTTTTTCTTATATTTAAAAGTAGTCTTGATTATGAGTCACAATTAGTGTATTTCGCAATCCCTGAAGAATGAAATTGCTCATTCCCTACTCATTTGACTTTGGAACCAGGCAGTCCTTTCATTTATTTTTCACTTGTTTGTTTATTCATTCGGCCCACCTACATTTATGAGAAATCCACTCTGTGCCTAGCCCAGTGTTTGTCATTGAGATGCAGGTGTGGGCAAGACTCTGAAGGTTACAGTCTAGTCCACTGAGAGTGCAGTGTTGGAAGTGACCTTTAGAATCCAGTCATCCAATCTCCTACTTGGATTATGCAGGAATCTCTAGTGTCCCGCTGAATATTTACCTAGCCTCTGTGCATCCTTCAGCTCACTCTTTTTCCATGATCACCCCTATGAACTTGAAAAGCTTTCATTTGGATAGCTCATTTACCTCCTGAAGATCCAGCTGACCCTCCTGTTCTGGGCTCTGAGGGGCTCAAATTCTGCCTCACAAAGGAACTGTCAGTCTCTCTGGATAAAAATCATCTGGAGAGTGTGTTAAGACATTTGAAGCCTCACCTTCAAAAATTGTTTTGCACTTTGGTACTACAACAATACTAATGCATTTTATCACTTTTCTGAGAGTTGTTTGTACCATATAAGTCATACCTCGGTACTCGTCTGCTTCAGAACTTGTCAAACCTGGTACTTGTCACATTTTGATGAGAGAAAAATGTTTCAGCACTCGGCACTTGCTCAGGACTCGTCGCACTTGCTAGAACTTGTATGAGTCATGAGGTGCCGCCCGAGAGAAAATGCTTCATCGTCAGTACTTGCCAGTTTCGGCACTCGACATGAGTTCCAGCACAAACTAATGACAAGTACTGAGGTACTCCTGTCTTTGTAAGGTGTGTTTTTCTCTTTTCTTAGGCATAACAAATAGCAGTGCATGGTACCTTAGCAGCACTTCTCATAATATAGTTCTATAGCCCTCTCATAGTCCTGGTTCCCTTTCATTGACACTTAGTGTGCACCTGCTTTTGTTGCCTTTTTCCTCCTGGGTCTAGGTGGTGGTTTTCCTGAGTTTGTAAGTTAAGAAACAGTATGCATGGTATCCATGTATTGTACATACACATACATGTCTTTTGGAAATCACAAGCAACATTAACATTAAAGTTCTAAGAAAAGTCTTGTAGGAAAGGAATTTACTCTAAAAGTTATTTTGCCTCAGAATTCTCTTTATGGACTTATTTTCCAGTTTAACATTGTCCCTTTTAAATGTAGCACCTGAACTTATATACAGGCCTCCAGATGTGGTCTGAACAGACTGGAATGCACTAGTAAGATCATGTGATTTCGCTGTACTTTTCCTAAATCGGCTCAAGTTTTCATTGCCTTTTCAAATATCTCTGTACCTTGGTGGCAAATTTAGCATGACCTAATACTCAGAAGTAAACCTGACTTTGATTTTTTTCATTTGAAGGTCTATCAAGCCTAATTCTGAACTGTGTTTTAATACTGTCTCTGTCTTAACATTTATCATATAATAATGAATCTGTTGGTTTTGACTCACTGCTTACCCACCATGCATTTCATGTCAATGTGTCATATTAGTTACAGCATTTGGATATCATCACTTTCCAGTCCCATAAACCTATCTTTGACATCTTTGTCCAAAACGTTGCTTACCATGTTCTAAAGTAGGACAGAGCCTCTGGCATCTGCTAGAAACTGCTCACTGTCTAAGTGACTTTCAACAATGAACTAGTATTTTATGTTTTAGTCACTCAACCAGAACCAAATCCTGTTGACGCCCGCCTTTAGTGGATGTTGCTCTTCAGAAGGGTACCATAAAAGGATCCACTGAAAGTGTTGCTGAAATCGACATGCTTTAACAATGGTATTTTCCTGAATCTAACCACCTATAAACACCTTCAAAATATGGAAATGATTTTTAGTACAACTTATTTTCAGCAAACATGTTGTTCGGTTGTTTATGTACATTCCCCCTATAGTTTTACAAGATTTTTGTTAAATGTGTTTTTCATATTTGAGAACTTGTGAATCTTTCAGAGTACACTGTTAGACTTCTTGAAGGGCAATCCTTGTATTTCAGCTTGAGAAATAGCCTTTGAAAGTTAAAAGTTAAACGCTATTAAATTGTTGTGATCACTTTGTGCTGATATAAATGTAAATAGCAAATACATTCATTCTTCCTATAAATATTTATTAGGTACCTACTATGTGCCTGGTGCTATTCTAGGTGCTATGTAAACACATCTCAGGAGGGGGAAAAACAAATTTTTGCCATCCAGAAGCTTACGTTTTAGAGGTGGGGAGAGGAACAACTTAAATGTTTATGTTATAATGGTATACCAAGTTCTCTGAAGGAAAGGCTCCTTCAGGAGGTTAGAAAGCACATGGATGCTATTCCTTATTGGGGAAGGCATATTAGTTTTCTACTGCTGTGTGACAAGTTACTACAGCGCTGTCTCACAGTTTCTTCAGGTCAGAAGTCTGGGCCCGGCCTAGATGGTTTCCCTGCTCTGGCTCACAGACTGTATAATCCAGATGCTTATTTGGAGCTCAACATCTTCTTCCAGGCTCATCTGCGTGATGTTGGAATTCAGTTCCTTGCAGTATGGGCTGAGATGCTCAGCTCCTTCAGACCACCTCATTCCACAGAGAGTTCACTCCATGACTTGGTTTTTTCCCAAGGGCAACAGGAGACCATCTCCTGAGTCGCTGGAGGACTCAGTCTCCCTGTTAAAGGTTTAGGAATATCTCCCTCGTGAGTAAGTCAAAATTAGCCAATTTGGAAATTTAATTACATCCGCAAAATCCCTTCACCTTTTCCTCATAACATAATTTAATCATGAGAATGGTGGCCCATCCTATTTAAAGATCCCATTTGCTCTCAGGGGAGAGGATTATGCAGGACGTATAAAAGGGGGGAACCCCTAAAAATGGAATTTATTTATAAAAAATTGTGTATTCATGCATGTTTAAACTTTAATCACCTTCAAAGTTGTCTTCATTTGATGCAGTGCACCTACTGAAACTTTTTTCCACCGCTCAGATAGTTTTTGAACTCAGTGGATTTTGATGCCTTTTAGTGCTTCTGCCGTTTTTGTTTCATCTCTTCCACATCGGCAAAATGTGCCCCTTTGAGACTTTTTTCATCTGTGGAAACACAGAAGTTGCTTGTGGTAAGATTGGGTGAATAGGGAGGGTGGGGCATGGGGGCTATGCCATTTTTGGTCAAAAACTGCTGAGCACCCAGCACAGTGTGGGCAGGTGCACTCATAAATCCCCCATCATGAAATGGGCAAACGTGTTGAAGGAATCTTCAAAAAAAATTCACTGAAGCTGAACAGCCTCTCACGACAATGCCAGCTGGTACAATGATACAGATGGGTTCCTAGAACGCTCGCCTAGCAGGGGAAGCCTGTACTGCAAGGGGCCTACTCTCCAGAAGGTAATTCCAGTTTTTTGGGTGCCCCTTCCTACACCTGAGGGATGGGACTATTGGAGGCATCATGAAATTTTGCTCCCACAGAATGGCTGTCTCGATGAACTGACATTTGAGCAGACCACTGATGAAACTGAGGATTCAAGCCATAAACTTGTTTGGAAGAAAAGAGTTTGGGGCAGAGCAAACAGTGATTGCAAATGTTCTGAGTGGGCAGCATGTTAATAAGCAGTCGGGAAAGTAGCCAGGGCACCAGAGTGGACAGAGAGGTAGTGGATAGGGTCAGAAAGCTAGCAGGAGCTGAAATGTGTAGCACTGTGTAGCCTGTGGTTACGATTTTGCATTTCTCTTTTAGTGGGTGGGAACCGTTGGAGGTTTGTGAGCAGAAGGGTGTGATATGATGTGAGTTAAATTCTAAAATGAGCACTGTGATTGCTTTATGGAGAGACATTTTTGAGAGGAAGAGAGTGTGATGTGGCCTGGAGCAGGGTGGTGGGTGATGGAGGGGGCACCCAATTTTTCTGGACTCTGGTTGGAGGAGTGAGAACTCAAAGATTACTCAAGATTTGGGCCTGGAAACATGGATGGATGGATGGAGTTGCTGTTTCCTGAGGTGGAGAAGAGAGCTGGAGTTGCGGGGTGAGGTAGAGTCGAGTTTAGTTTCAGTCACGTTAAATTTGGCTTGTTTCGTGGATATCTGTGTGGTGATATAGGGTGCATGAGTCTAGCCCTCACAGGGAATGTATTTCTAGGTGAGAGATGTAAATTGGAGAACTGTTCGTATGCACAGTACTTAAAGCTGCGACGTTATAGGAGATCATCTAAGGGATGATGCAGGTGGAGAAGAGTAGCGGTCTGGTGTACTGTCTGGTGGTGCCTGCATGTGGAGCAGTCAGCCGATAGACAAGGAGAGGCTGGTGAAGGCAGAGGAAAGAACCGGGGTCCTGTAAACACGAGGAAGTGTCTCAAGGAAGGAGGAGTGAAAAGCTGCATCTATTAATAGATCAAGTATGATGGGAACTAAGAATTCACCATTGTCTTTGGCAAAACGCAGCACATTATTGACCATGGCAAGAGTTGTTTGGAGTGATAGAGACGAAAGCCTGATTGAAATGGGTTCAGGACACAGTAGCAAGAGAGAACATGAGGCAGCAAGGATAGGTAACTTGTTAGTACCTCTAGTTCTTGGTAGAAATTTGCTATATACAGGGGGCTAAAGAAATGGTGTGATAGCTCGATGGGAATATGAGATGAAGGGTTTTTTTTTTTAAACATGTTTAAAAACAAGGGAGAATGGGATGGGGGGGCAGTGTAAGTCTGATGCCCTCAGGGTGGGGGAAGGGGTGATAGCTAGGTGTGCTCGTAGAGGGCAGCCGCAGGAGCGTGGCGAGGCCACCTGCCGGGCAGTGCATCCACCGTAATGGAGGGCGGGCAGAGGCCAAGGAGGTGGATGGATTTGGGTCAGGAGGTGCAGAAGTCCTCTTCTGTTGATTCTGTTTTCCCAGTAAAATAAGGCATGTCATCAATTGAGAGTGAGGAGGGAAAAGATGATCAGGGTTTGAGAAATGAGGAGATAATTGTGTAGGGGAGCTGGAGAGTAGCTTTGCCAGAGAGATGTGGTGGGATGGACAGGCGGCACCAGTGACCATTTGAGGTTAGTGATTGTGAGTTTAAGAACATGATCCTGGGGTCTCAATATAAGTGTGCGTGCACCTGATTGTAATTGAAATGGGAACATGACATTGAAAACACTCAGAGAGGCTTCTATGAGCATGCACACAGGCCCCAGTTTTATCATTGCTGTTTGCATTGTAAACACATGCGTTATAGAATTGTTCTCAGCAATCTCTCGTGTGCAGGGTGGTGGTCTCCTGCCCTCCTCTCTCACTGCCAGCACCTGCTTGTAGGTCTGACTTCCTTCTCTTAGAACCTGCAAAGCCACAAGCTCATTGAATACCAGAAACCTGCCATACAATTTTTTCATGCCTCACTCCCCATGTGAAATTTACTCTGGATCACTGGCACCGCCTCTGGGCCCAGAAAAGCCATCTCCTTAACCAGTCTTTGTGAAACGGAGCTGAAAGTTCATTCTGGCCAGTGTTTATCAGATTTTAGAAAATCCATACCCTCTGTTACCCTTCTCATTCCTTTCCATTTCCAGATCAAGATTCTGATATGTGTGTTATTCATATGTAAATAAACATGCACATATACATACATAGGAACACACACACAAATTTACGTTCATTGTGTCACTGGTCCAGACAGTGTGTGGCTCTCGGATGTGGGGAAAGGGTATGATTGCCTTTCTTATCCGGAGGTCATTTGGGCATGACATTTATGTGTGTGATGCCCCACAGGCTAGTGGGCAGAGACTGCAGTTCAAGCCAGCCTTTCATTAGTTCTTAACTAATGCTGTACGGATGGCTGCCCTCTCCACCTCTTGGGAAGGTCATTCTGACTTTCTTTTTGACATAGCATTTTACAGACCTACCTGCTAGGAATGTGCTCCCTGCAACCCCAGCCCCTGGTTGCCAGGTAAACCTCATATACATTCTGTAGGTTGGAAACTGGGAGATATTTTATGTTTCAAATTGCCATATTCTGCAAGAGAAGACAAATACATAGTAGCTACAAGTAGTGTATTTCACCATTAATTTCATTATTCATCTCTGGTAATCATAGGCAAAAGGCTAAGGAGGCAAAGGCTAATTACCTCCTTGAAAAATAGTATATATAATACTGCTTTAACTTGCTTTTAAAACTGACTTGTTGTATGCAAGGTCGGAGAAAAAGGATTAGACCTTAGGTCTCCAGTTAAATGCTGTATAGAGATAGTTAAAACAGATTTTTTTAATGTACTTTTCTCCAAATGTTCTCTTGTCCATTGTGTATATTGTATTGTGAACTGTTAAATTTAAAAACAAAACTGAGTATCATGAAGTCAGGTGCAAGGTAAGGAAATCCTGTTAAACACACCTCAGGAGGAAAATACCAAGTGGGCCAGCTCATAGTTTATATACTCTGAGTAGATGGTAGTACAATTTCTGGCTTGACCGAAACATTATACCCATATTTTTCCATTAGTATATTTTTCATAATATAGAATAGTTATGTATTTGACATAAAACATATGCTTTTTAGAATCAGGCTCAATGATTTGGAAAAACAACAAACTTGGTTAAATTGTTAATTCCTTTGTGTCGGGTGCTGTTCATGCTTTGACAGCTCAGCCCTGTGAATTACGTCGCGTTTTGCTGGAGGCAGCCGAGCCAGCTGTTGCCATACACAGATGTTCTGGTGGGCCTGAGCCATCAGCGTGCTCATAATGGGTTTCGCTTGTCATGATGTAGCGCTGTCATTGGCCCTCGATGGGCCAGTTAAAGACCCCAGACAAACAAAACAGCTCTCCTGCTTATAGGGAAAAATGACCTTTCGAATAAGATATTTATTTTAAAAATAATTCTTTGGCATGACAGTATTGCCTCATTTGACTTTTTATTAAACAAAGAACTGAGGTTACAATTAGTAAATTATAGTTTCATAAAGAAAGTTGAAGTTGATAAATAGTGTTGATCACTATTTTAACATCAGTATGGCTGAATTCAAATTCCATATTATCATCATTCAGGAAGGATTATAATTCTTAAGTCGTCATCTGGCCTGTAAAATCAGGTTAATTGCATATTCTTACTAGATAAGTGGTTTGAAGGCTTGATTAATTTTTCCCCAAAAGGTTAAGTAGTGTAGGCAGTGTTCAATTGTGGCAAAGCTTTTGAGTACATGTTGTTTTCTTTCCCGCCCAACAAACTACTTCTTTATGGCTCTTTTTGTGTGCATGGCTTTGTTGAAAATCCAGAGATGGATAAAACAGGGTTTCTGCACTCAAAGAGCTTAGCGTGTAGGCGGAGAGATCTGACCCTGCACATGTGACTCTGATGCAAGGCAGGGAGTGCAGAACGCAGTGAGGGGACAGATGAGAAGAAGGGCTGTGGGGAGTTAAAGGGAGGTGAGAGCCCTTTTCTTCGAATGCTGCCTTTGGGCTACTTGTTTCCATAGTAACCAGTGTTTATTTTTTTCAGCATCCAAATTTTTTGTGGAGTAATGGTTACATTGAATCCAGGGGCAGTGTCAGGCAATAAGGGCCTTATCAGACTTAGTTATTTCTAACAAGACGATGTTTGTTTTACAGTAGCTGTATGTGTTGTTACATAGGCAGCACGCTACTAGAAATGCAGTTCTTTAATATGAAAAGTATTTGGCATTTTACTTAACGTTTCGAATGTTCTCTTTTGGTTGTTTCTGTTTCTCTGGGAATTGAAGTCATTGTCACACATGTTGGGTTAATGGTCAGTGAGATCCTTCAAAAGGCTGATGTTCCTGTGTGTGCTTTGTGTTGTTTACTCATCATAAATGCTCCACAGCATCAGTGCTGTTACTGACATTTCACAGCCAAAGAGAGCAAGGTGTAAAGCCAGGACAGTAATCTTTCCAGTGCTGTACAGCTCAGAAGGAGCAGAAACAGGTCTTGAATCAAGGTCTGTTTAACATGCTGGTCCCTAGACTTTTGCACTTGACCCTGTGGCTGTACTCTACTCAGTTCCATTTTTGAATCCAACAAGAAACTCATGTACTTTTAGGATCATTACATTTACCCATCTCTTCATTAATGTTCCACATAAATGTTCTTTGAACAGTGTTTCCTGATAGACTCATCATTAAATATTGTGACAGGAACACCTGAAAATATTTTGGAGGGGATGCTAAAGGTGATGATGCAAAGAGCAGCCATTTAGTGGTGTTTTATCATTTTAAGAGCAGTATCCCATCACTTGCCCAAATTAATTTTTTCTTTCATTTTGTGTTTGTTGCCCACAGATTAAAAGCAATATTAAAAATGTAAAGTACCTCGCTTGCAGTTGCAGAGCTTGAACACCCGGGCTGGGCTGGGTCTCCTGATGTTAAGTTCGTGTTGTTGACAGTGTGGTGCAGGGAGAGAGGGTCAGTGCAGATGACATGGGGTCGTAGGGTGTTCTATGCCTTTTGCGTATACAAAATTTTCCTGCTGGTAAACATGCTAAAGGAAGGCAGAAAAAAAAATGCAGTCATGTAAGGGAAGCAAAGCAGAAGGATTAAAAACCATTCATTATGAGATAATGTCATTTTTTTCTGACAAGGTGTTCATGAGTACAAATACCTTCAACAATAGGGAATGTACAGAGTTGTTTTTTTTTTTTTTTTTTTTTTTTTTTTTAGCAATATATGGTCATCTTAGAAATTTAGAAAATCAAAATAAATTAAAAGAAAAATAAGAACAAGAAGTATTGGATTTGCCGAGAGGTTTGTTAGTTTTTTTCTGTACAATGGCTCTCGTAGTGCTAAGTTGTCTTTACATCATTTAAAACAATTTTGTTAGATTGTGTTGTGACAGCTGTCATATCAGTGTGCATTTTTAAAAACTTACCAAAAATTGGTGAATTTTTGTACAGCTATTTTAATATTGAAGATGGAAGAAAATACGCAACATTTTCAGCATATTATGCTTTATTATTTGAAGGAAGGTAAAAACACAATTGAAACACACAAAAAGATCTGTGCAGTGTATGGAGAAGGTGCTCTGACTGATGGAACGAGTCAAAAGTGGTTTGCAAAGTTTCTTGGTACTATTGACATTTTGGCCAAATAATTCTTTGCTGTGGGTGCTGTCTTATGCATTGGAAGATGCTTAGCAGCACCCCTGGCCTCTATCCACTAGAAGCTAATAGTGGGAGACAGCTGACATACTCAAAATATCCAAATCAATACAGTTATTGGTGAAAATGAAAAATGTCTTTTATTTTACAGAAAAATGTAACAGGCTTTTTGGCCAACTCAGTAAAATACTTCTTATTCTCACTACCCAGAGATACATCATTATTAGCCTCTTGATAAATATTCTTCTAGTCTTTTTTCTAGACTTACATTATTGTATAGTTTAAATTTTTTAAATATCATTTTGTAATTATTTTTATTAAACATAGTGTTTTATGATCATTTAGTAATGTCTTTGATATATTTTCAAATGAATGAGTATAAATCTACACAATCCTTTTAACTGGCTGCCTTATATTTTGACTGAATGTGCCAAAACATATTGCTTACAAATTATTATTTGATATTTACAGAGTTCCCAGTTTTTAAGTATAGCAACATGTAAAAGCTTGTACATGCAAAAATGATGTTTGAAAACTGCCCCGTAGAAAAATCCCTTTTAGTGTTGAATTTTGACCATGGGGAAATGCTCTCAGACTTTGAGAAACCTGGAGTAAGCCCAGTATCTAAGTGTATAGGGATTATAAGGGCTGGCCGTGCGTGGCTCCTGGGCTGGCAGAGGATGTCACTCTCTGTGTAGCATCTGACACCGCCTCCTAACCCTGTGTTGGAGCTGGATTTTTAGGGCAGCGTTTTAACTAAGGCACTGCAGTGAAGCCACAGATGTGAAGGATTCCTGAGTGTGACTTGCAATGGTAGAACACAAATGTAGGCTTCCATTTTTGCCACTCTTCTTCGGGGTTCTTCCTTCTAGTGCACATTAAGAAATCCTCCCCGGGCTGCTTTCTGGGCTTGGAGGGAGTGATGTCTGAGATACACATTTGGAGAGGTGAGACTGTATTTAGGCCTCAGAGCCCTACACCAGTGCCTCTCATGTAACAGACTCTTCCTCAGTGTGTGGGACACAAGTGCCGATTGAAGGATTCTTAACTGGAGGCAGGTTTCCCAAGCGTTTAACATTGGGGTGCCTCACAAGACCTTCGTGTGTGCAGCTCTTCGCTTGAGATGTAGTAGAAATGTGCACAAAACAAAACTCTCTACTAGATTTCCTCTACAATAATTGCCAAGTAAGGTAATACTTCAGATGTAATATCTGTAACTTATTTTGTAAAGTACATGGACTCCACGTGTAAGAACTATGAGATATTCTTTCTGCGGCAGAGACATAAAAGAGGTCGTACTGAACGATAACGGTCCTTATAGGAGCATTCTCTTCCCTTCCTATCCACCCAGCTGGGATTACTTCTCCTAGGGTATCGGCTGGCTGTTCCAGCCTCAGGGTCTCAGGATAGAGTCTCAACCTGTGAGTTTTCGGCATGACATGCTTCTTCCTCCAGACGCCCTCCCTGGTAGAAGTTTCCCTGGTTAATAAAAAAAAAAAAAGTCTTTCTGACTCCTTAGGCTGTTTCACAGTGGAAGCCGGCATGCCTCTAGGAGCTTAAGCGCTGATGCAGGCTGTTTTCAGGGGGGCTCTTATATGACCACAGAGAACTGCAGCGAGTCGTGCATGTCACATGACCAGGCACTGTCTGTGCCAGGAACAGAACCCCATCAATCAGCCTGCACCGGACCAGCCTCCTTGCTCTCCTCATCCTAAGTTCCCCAGTGCTCTGGCCTGCTGGTCCTGGTTGCCAGATTAATTGTTTGGTCACATTCCTGGACTTTGATTCACATCTTCCCTGAACTCTTCTTTCTTTCTTTTTTTTTTTTTGTGATAAGGGAAAGGGGTCTTTATTCAAAAGCAATCACTTAAGCCTATCAAGTCTCACTCTCTTCTTTCTTCATGAGCTTTTTAATGTCATCGCACACGTAGACCTGAAGAGGAATTGTATTAAAAATAGTGGGCACCTTAAAAAGCTTTGGTGGCATTTAAATGAATGTTAATTATATGATACCTTGGCTGGTAATAGCCTGAAATTTTAACAAATGCCTTAGCGTTTCAAGTTACCCTTTCTGTGACTAAGCAGAGCCTGTCTCCCTTACCCTTTTTTATATTCTGCATGTCCTAGCTGCAGCAGAAGTAACCTGCTGCTCTCTTAGCATTCTAAAAATTCTCCTCTCCAGTTTTATTGGGGAAAGTTGTCTCTTAGGACTTGTCCTCTTGATCAGAGCTGAATAATTCTGAGGACTGTTTGCAAAGCTATTTCACTTCTCTGTTACCCTATCCCTGGAGATAATGAGTGGTAAGATTTCTTTCTCGAAATGTTGAAGGTAACAAGCATCTTTCAGTTTGGGGGCTTTCTTTGCGTTAACTTCCCTTTCTCTAATGAAACCAAACTTCCTGGAATTTATGTTCAGCCTCATTTTGCAATTCCCAGAGTTCTAGAAAACTTTGTTTTCCCTATATTGTATTAGTTTTTTATCTCTGCCTTAAGAGATTACCACATACCTAGTGGCTTACAACAGCACACATTTATTATCTTACGGTTCCATAAGGCAGAAGCCTAATGCGGGTCTTGGAGCTAAAATCAAGTAGTCCAATCAGCTGCGTCCCTTTCAGGAGGCTCTAGAGGAGAATCTGTTCCTTGGATTTTTTTTTAAGACTTCTTTTTTTTTTTTTTTAAGAGTTTTAGGTTCACATCAAAATTAAGAAGAAGAAATACAGACTTCTACTTTACCCTCATGACCTCCCACATTCTTAGCCTCCCTGTTGTCAACTTCCCCAACAGACTGGTTTAGTTGTCAAAATCTATGAACTTGTTTTGACACATCCTTACTACCAAAAGTCCATACTCTGCACTAGGGCTCACTCCTGGTGGTGCCTATTCTGTGGGTTTGGACAAATGTACAATGACATGGATCCACCATTATAGTGTCACGCAGTACTTTCACTGCCCTAAAAACCTTTGTGCTCCCTCTGTTAACCCTCTTCCACACTCCTGTCAACTACTGATCCTTTTACTGTCTCCATATTTTGCCTTTTCCATATAGTTGGAATCATGCAATATGTGGCCTTTCAGATTGGCATCTTTCACTTAGGAATACGCATTTAAGGTTCCTCCATGTCTTTTCATGTCTTAATAGCTTGTTTCCTTTTCTATGAATAATATGCATTGACTGGATGTTACACAGTTTACTTGTTCATCTACCTACCAAAGGACATCTTGGTTGCTTCCAAGCTTTGCAATTATGAATAAAGCTAGTATAAACATCCATGTGCAGGTTTTTGTGTGGTCATCAATTTTCAGTTCCTTTGGGTAGATACCAAGAAGCACAATTGCTGGATAGTTGGTAAGAACGTGTTTAGTTTTGTTAAGAAATTGCCAAATTGTCTTCCAAAGTGGCTGTGCTGTTTTGTGTCCCACAGCAATGCAGGAGAGTTCTTGTTGCTTTGCATCCTTATCGACATTTGGTGTTGTCTCTATTAGTGTTCCAGAATGTGGCCCTTCTAATAGGTGTGTAGTCATATCTCATTGTTGTTTTAATGTGCGTTTCTCTGATGACGTACGATGTGGAGCATCTTTTTACACGTTTATTTGCCATGTGTATATCTTCTTTGGTGAGGTGTCTGTTAAGGTATGTGGCCCAATTTTCTTTTCTTTTTTTCCTTTGTTTTCTTATCATTGAGTTTCAAAAGTTCTTTGTATGTTTTGGACCATTGTCCTTTATCATATATGTCTTTCACAAATGTCTTTCACAAATGTCTTCTCTGGGTCTGTGGCTTGTTTTCTCATTCTCTTGATATTGTCTTTCACAGAGCAGAAGTTTTTTAATTTAATGAAGTCCAGATTATCAATTATTTCTTTCATGGATTGTGACTTTGGTGTTGTATCTAAAAAGGCACCACCATCCCCAAGGTCACCATCCCCAAGGTCATCTATGCTTTCGAGCATTTTTGTAGCTTTTGCATTTTACATTTAGGTCTGTACTCCATGTCAACTGAACTTTTATGAAGAATGTCAGGTCTGTGCCCGGATGTTCTTTTGCATGTACATGTCCTGCTATTCAAGTACCAGCTCTTGAGAAGACTGTCTTTGCTGCATTCTATTGCCTTTAGTCCTTTGTCCGAGATCAGCCGACTATATTTATAGAGCATATTTTGGGGTTTTCTACTCTGTTCCATGGATATACTTTTCTGTTTTTCACCAGTACCATATTGTCATGGTTATTGCAGCTTTATAATAAGTCTCAAAGTTGGGTAGTGTCAGTCCCCATGTGTTCTTCTACTTTAATACTGTGCTGGCTCTTCTGGGTCTTGATCTACTTCATATAAACTTTAGAGTAAGTTTGTTTGGCATCCACAAAATAACTTGCTGGGATTTTGTCAGAACTGCATTGATTCTAGTAGGGAGGAACTGACATCTTGACAATGTGGGTCTTTTTATCTAGGAGTATGGAATATATTTTTATTTTGTTCTTTGATTTCCTTCATCAAAGTTTTAGAGTTTTCCTAATATGGATCATGTACATATTTTATTAGCTTTGTATCTGAGTATTCCATTGGGGGTGCTAATGTAAATGAAAATTTTGTAAATCACCTTTTTTAACAGAGAAATATTTTTCTTTTCATCCTCACCCCAGGACTTTTTTTCATTGCTTTGAAAGAGAGAGGAATGGAGAGAGAGGGGGGAGGGGAGAGAGGGGTGGAGGGGCAGAGAGAGAGAGAGAGAGATGGATATGAGAGAGAAACATCCATTGGTTGCCTTCTCATTTGTGCCCTGACTAGAGATTGAACCCACAACCTGGGTATGTGTCCTGACCAGTAATTGGACCTATGACCTTTCAGTCTATGGGATGATGCCCCAACTAACTGAGCCACACCAGCCAGGGCAATAGTATGTTTTTAACTTCCAGTTTTACTTGTTTGTTGCTGGTATACAAGGGGGGGAACACAAAGAATGCTAGAATTATCTTCTGGAGGGTGAGCCCTTTGTAGTGCAGGCTTCTCCCACTAGGTGAGTGTTCTAGGAACCCATCTGCATCAGTGTGCCACTTGGCATTGTTGTGAGAGGCTGTGTTTGGCTTCAGGGAATTTTTTTTTAAGACTCTTTCAACATGTTTGTCCATTTTATGATGGGGGATTTACGAGTGCACCTGCCTGCACTGTGCTGAATGTTCATCAGTTTTTGACCAAAAACAGCATGACCCCTCACCCTCCCTATTCATCTGATCTTGCCCCAAGCAACCATTTTTTTGTTTCCCTGAATGAAAAAAGTCCTCAAAGGGA
The DNA here is from genome assembly GCA_004027475.1 of Anoura caudifer. Classification (NCBI taxonomy): domain Eukaryota; kingdom Metazoa; phylum Chordata; class Mammalia; order Chiroptera; family Phyllostomidae; genus Anoura; species Anoura caudifer. The sequence goes on along the minus strand of PVKU01001692.1, from coordinate 10,918 downwards.
AATGTTTTGTCAATGTGGAAGAGGTGGAACAAAAAACAGCGGAAGCACTAAAAAGCATCAAAATTGATGAGTTCAAAAACCATTTTGAGCAGTGGGAAAAAACAGCTGACTGAGTGTATTGCATAAAATGAAGAGTAATTTGAAGGTGACTGAAGTGTAAACATGGAAGAATAAATACACAATTTTTTGTTAATAAATTTCAGGTTTTTTGGATCTCCCCTCAAATAGGAAAGGAATTGACTTCTATTAACCATGAATTCTGCAACTTTGCTATTATTACGTATTTACTTCCAGGAGTCTTTTTTTCCCCTATTTTGAAATTTTTACATAGATGATCAAGTCATCTGTGAAGACAGTTTTATTTCTTCCCAATCTGTATACTTTTTCTTTTTTCTTTTTTTTTATCTTAATGCATTAGCTAGTACTTCAGTATGATGTTGAAAAGAAGTACTGAGAGGGGACATCCTGGCCTTCTCCCTGGTCTTAGTGAAATACTTCGAGTTTCTTGACATCAAGTATGGTATTTGCTATAGGTGTTTTAGGTATACTTCATCAAGTTCAGGCAGTTCCACAGTAATCCTAGTTTCCTGAGAGTGTTTACCATCCACCTACCTGAACATAAAAGCATAGACTAAGGGAGAGATAAAAATATCCACTATATTTTAGGGAAGAGTAACAAAATAAAAACCCATTACTTGATAAGGATCTTAATTGTATCAGATTTTGGCTTCATAACTACAGATTATCTTAAGAGCTCCCAGTGTCTGGGCCATGTGGAAATCAGACTATCACACAATTATAAGAACTACTCATTTTAAAACTTTTCAGAAAGCAAAACTCTATACTCTCCTCTAGTAATCTACTTAATTCAGTGAGTTTTCTCAGGGAGGTAAGTAGTTAAGTAATTGTAATCTCCACCCAAAAAAAAGAGAGCAAGAGATTTGGTGGATTTTTAAATGAATTGGGAGACTGGAGATGCCGTAACGTATACTTGGCCACGACATGTTTGTGTAAGTCATCTTCAAAACCCTTTGGCTCATTTTTATTTTCAGAAGTCTCTCTCTTTTCAAAGAAGTGCCAGAGGGCTTCTGCCCTGGGTGGGGAAGCAAACTGTTTTCTCTGATGTAGGGAGTCCCCAGGATCTGGGGTTGGTTTTCCACACCCATCAGGTTGGGGCCCCGTGTTCACACAGACCGTGCGCATCAGAGTGCATGGCAGTGGGGACTTGAAGATGACCTTTTAATTCCCCACATAGAAAATTGCCTGTGTGCCAGCTGATCGCTTTATTGTCTTAAGGAGAGGCTCTGGGGATTTAGTCAAATTGTACTTTGCACATTTGTCTGGAATTGGTTCTAGATTTTCTGGCAGTGGAGTAGGTAAAAGGTCAGCTCAGTGAAAAAGCCATTGGGTTTTTGCACTTGATACAACCTCTTTTTATGGCTTCATTATAACATTTTGCTCCCTCCCGCAAAGAGAGAGCTTTCTCTGAGAATGTTCAGATGAAATATTAGTTCTTTAAAAGGCTTAAAATGAATGTTTATTACCACAGCATGGGCCACACCATTTTAAACTCTTACATTGTAAATCACACCAAGGACCCTTGTCATGCTGGCCTTTTGACTGCATTAGGCAGACTGCTCTGTTGAAGGGGAGTATAGATTCTGCTTGGAGTATTTTTAGCCATATCCAGGTAACTGAAATGAACCCTTTTTGTTTCTCAAAATTGCTGTCTCTCTCCCCCGCCCTCTTCCAAAAGATCTGAAAGAAAATGGGGGAACTGAAAAAATCAGGGCTACTAGATACTTAATTCTTCCTTTATTCTTTTGCAGTCATTTTATTGAATAATCTGTACTTTCTAGTACAGAAAATGAAAGTTTTATTTTTCTTTAGTCATTCACTTCAAAGAGCTTTGTTGACTCTTGCTTTCCCATCCTTTAATGGCATATTGGGCAGTAGGCCATCATTTTCCAGTCAGTTAGGATATGAAGGTCAAGTCTAGTCTAGACTTCAACCCTACATTATTCCATTTAGCCTTTGTCCCCTCCTCTACCTGTCCCCTCTGGCTGAGAAGGGGACAGAGTCAGCTCTTTCACCCTTTTCACCCTCCTCTTTCTGCGCTACTTTCTCCTCTTGATTGCCACTTTTTCTCAAAGACCGACTGCCTGCCAATGCCCTCTGAGGCAATTGTGCAAGGCTGGCTCTTTGGTGGGGACCTGGGTGGGACATTCTGAAAAGTTTGGGGCCAGTTCCACTTCTTCCTTTTACCTGGGCAGGTGAGAAATAGGTCCTCAGGAGAAGAGCCATGGCAAGATGGCTTGGCCTGGCTACCTTCCAGCGGATTCCGTTGGCAAAGTGTGCTATGAGTTTGTGTGTAGGCTCTACACCTGCTCCTTCTCTCTGCTGCGTTCATCGTTGCCAGTTTTCTTTTCCTTGTTCAGGTAGTTAGGGGTAGGTCCAATAGATACATTTTCCCCATGGCAGATAAACATCTGGGGAGTGAGGTGCCAACCTTCCCCCCTTGCAGGTACCTCTGATGTTTTGCGTGACTCTTTGGGAGACTTTCGCAGTAGGCTTGGTAGTGAGGAGTCCCAGCATACTACTCTCTGGACTGATAATTCACAGCTAAAGATTGCTTCTTATTCCTTAGCTCCACCACCCCCCCTTCCCAGTTTTTATTTTATAGATAGGTGCTGAAGGAATCAGAGGTCATGGTTGGGTCTCGTATAGCTGTTTTAGTCACTTACTAATAAGCATTGCAGTGGCAGACCCCTAATATTTGCAGCACTCTTTAGAATATGGGGTACCTGATGCCTGTTTATTTTTAGCTTAGCATCCTGGGAACCAATTCTCTGGCAACAGGGAAAGGTCCACTCAATATCCTCTGATACAGTCATTCATCCCCAAGTAGACTGAACTACTTCTGGGCAAGTTACCATGGGGAATATCATGAAACATAACCCTGGCCTTTAAAGATCATAGTATACATTTCAGTTTAAGGAAATAAAGGTAAGGACATAGGAAATACTAAATAATTGTATTAGGCAGCATGTAATGAATTGCTGAAAGAAATATCATTGGGAATAAATGGTGTAGTCTTTTCGACACAAGTGTCCATGGAGTAGCCCACCCAGGCTGCCTCTCTGACCTGTTGCAAGGGCTGTGGGAGTGTGGGAGTCAGAGTGCCCTGCCGTCCAGCTGTGCTGCTGCAGCTCCCTGCTGTGGCCTGTGGAGGGCAGGGACGGGAGGGACGGAAGAGGGTATGTGACAAGGTACCAATGCACAGTTGAGGACTAACTTGATTTTTTTATTTTTACCAGACTGAATTTTGAAATAGCATTGTTATATTCTTTAACATTTGGGGGAAGGGGGGTGTCTGTCACAGTTTCTAAGGTATAAGTAAGCAATATATATTTCAGAATTGTGCCTTTACTTTTCAACTATTAGAAGCTGTAAGGATTTTGCTGTTTACTAACTGCTTTCTTGTCTGTGTTATCAGGTTTATTCATCTTCCGTGTACTCATTTATTTTTATTTTGTATTTATTTGAAAGGAGAATTTAAGATAATTACCTGTTTTGGTAATGGTCCTGTTAGAATTGTTACTGTGTTTGGGATTTTGAATATGGCTTGTTGGTTTGCCCCTAAGCTTACGGTATGCTGCCTTCTCAGCTTCTTTCCCCTGTCTTATGTGTCTTCTCTGGCCCATGCCCGACACACCTATTACCGTTTTTGCTCACTCCAGAAGTCGGTAATACCCTGAATAGATGTCATTGATTTCACTGGGTTTGCCCTGCCACAGTGCAGCAGAGTGTGTGAATTCTCATGTTGGTAGAGTTGGTGGCATGTATATTTTAATTTGTCTGCTTTCTGCTCTTTTTGTAAAATTGTAGTCTTTTTATGTTTTCTGTTTCTTAGAAAATTACTAGAGGCTACTCTTTTTGGTGTTTTCATCTTTTCTATAAACAGTCTTAGGGTCATATTTCAGTATTTTATCAAGATTAATGACAAATCAAGCTGATGCTAAGGAACTTCTCTGGGGCTAGAATTGACTTTATGGCTTTCATTAAGTCACCATGTTTGAGGACTCTGAAACTCATAATGGCCTTGGACTTCAAATGCATATTGACTGATGAAGAAAAGACTTTTCCCACCTTTTAGTCTCTACTATGTTATTAGTGCTGAAAGAGTGGAGAGGTCTGTGAAGTCTAAGATTATCTTAGAGGGAAAGTATCTCTGCCGTTCAATTAACAATGCCCTTTATATACCCAACAGTATTTCAGGAACCTTTCCCTGGCCCTCAAAAGTCAGCTACTGTGGTTTACTGTGCCCCTGCGTAATTAAGGAAAAAGGGAGCCATGTAAAGATGATACATTTAAATTGGTTATGGATACATTTAGTGGCCTTTTGAGCTGCTGTCAAGGACGATGGGTGTGGATGCCATCTTGGCATGGCCCCTCTGCCTTGCTCCAGCTCCCTGCTATTCCCTGGAAAGGAGCTTATACACTTGTCTGGAGCCTTGATTTTTGCAGCTGCCACCAGGAACACCTCCACATAACCTGGTACTGGTGGCTAGTGGGGCTTACACTTGCAGCCCCCTCAGGACTTTACCTATTTTTGTATACTTTTATTTTTTATTTAAATTTATTGGGGGTGACAGTGGTTAATAACGTTATATAGATTTCAAGTGTACAGTTCTATGATACATCACCTATATATTGCATTGTGTGCCCACCACCCAAAGTCAAGTCTTCCATCACCACATATTTGACCTGCTTGACCTTTTACTGCCATCTCCCTCCTTCCCTCCAGTAACCAACATACTATTGTCTATGTCTATGAGTTAATGTTTGCTTTTCCTGTTCATTCATTTGTTGCTTTCAGTTTTGTATCCTGCATATAATTGAAATCTTAACTTTTTCTGTCTGACTTATTTCACTTTGCATGCTATTCTCAGGATCCACCCATGTTGTTGCAAATGTCAGTATTTCATCTTTTCTTATGGCTGAGTAGTATTCCATTGTAAATATGTAGCATGTCATCTTTATTCAATCCTCTGTTGATGGACACTTCAGTTGCTCCATGTCTGGGTCACTGTGAATGCAGCTCCATGAACGCAGCTGCTGCCTGAGGGTCTGGGTTCCTATCAGCCTGAACCCAGATGCTGAGATCCTCCCTGTGGGACACTGACAGGTCTTGGCACATCTTCAACTACTGGGCACTATTAAAGATATGATAGGCTGCTTGGAAAAACACAGAGGTCTGAGAGAAGGCCAAGATTTGGGGCAGGGCTGATTGAAAAGTTTTATTTCTTACATGAGCCCACTCCTTCAAGACTGGGAGAGCTGGTTTTCTTATATATCATCACAGAGTCAAGCAAAATGAAGAAAATGTGAAAAGACAATGTGGGCAAAAGTAGGTTTACAGTTGTGAGTACCTGAAACATAGTTTATTTTTGTATTATTTATTAATTATTGTATTATTTTTCCATACAACAACTGCAAACCTTCTTTTGCCCCACTCTGTCTGTTCCAAATGGAAGAATAAGATGAAACCTCAGGGAAAAAATCTTACTGAAGTGGAAATAAATCATTTAATACCTGACAAAGAGTTCAAAGTAATTGGCACAGAGATGTTCACCAGACTGGGGTAAAGCATGAATGAGCACAGTGAGAATGTCAACAAAAGGATGAAAAGTATAAATATCAAAAAGAAGTCACAGAGCTAAAGAATACAATAATGGAATGGAAAAAATGTATACTAGAGAGGTTCAAAAACAAACTAAATGAAGCAGAAGAAACAAACAGTCATCTTGAAGGAAAGCAAATAGAACTCAGCCAATCAGAGTAGGAAAAAAAAAAGAATGACAGAATTACAAGATAACATGAAGGATTTATGGGACAACATTAAATGGACTAATTTGCACTATAAGGGTCTCAGAAGGAGAAGAGAGAGGGAAAGGTGCAGAAATGTTATTTGAAGAAAAATATGGCTGAAAACTCCCTTAACTTGGGGAAGGAAGCAGACATCCAGATCCAGGAATTCCAAAGAGACCCCACACAAGACACAATATAAGTAAACCATCGAAAGTTAAAGACAATGAAAAAATATAAAAAGTGGCAAGGCCAAAAACAACTTGTGCACAAGGAGAGCCCCTTAAGACTAAGAGCAGATTTTTCAGCACAAACTTTGCAGCTCAGAAGAGTGTCATGATATATTGAAGATTCTGGAAGAAAACATACTTCCTACCAAGAGACTCTACCTGGCAAAGTTATCATTCAGAATTAGATAGTTTTTCAGACAAGTAAAAACTAAAGGAGTTTATCACCACCAGATTCAATGCAATCTATATCAAAACTCAGTGGTATTTTTCACAGAAATACAACAAACAATCTAAAATTTATATGGAACCACAAAAGAAGATCCCAGGCAGCCAAAGCAATCTTGAGAATCAGAAGGCATCACCGTTCCTGATTCCAAACTATATTACAAAGCTATAGTAATTAAAACAGTATAGTATTGGCATAAAAACTGACACAGAACAATGGAACAGAATAGAGAGCACAGAAATAAATCCACATGTGTATGGTCAATTATTTATGGTAAAGGAGACAAGAATATACAATGGGGAAATGACAGTCTCTCAAACAAATGGTATTGAGAAAATTGGACAGCCACTTGCAAAAGAATGAAACTGTACCACTGTCTTACACCATACACAAAAATTAACTCAAAATGAGTAAAGACTTCAACATAAGACCTGAAACCATAAAACTCCTATAAGAAAACATAGGCAGTGAGTTCCTTGACACAGGTCTTGGAGATGATTTTTCAAATCTGACACCAAAAGCAAAACAGCAAAAACAAGAAATAAACATGTGTTACTACATCAAACTAAAAAAAAAAACAACTTTTGCACTGCAGATAAAACTCACAAACTGAAAAGGCAAACTATGGAATGGGGGAAAATAATTGCAAATTATATATCTGAGATGGGTCTAGTGCTCCAATATATGAAGAAATCGGTACGTGGTAAGATGCTCTGTCTATACCATTGATCTTCAGGGAAATGCAAATCAAAACCACAATGAGATATCACCTCACAACTGATCGTGTGTTATTATAAAGATGTAAAACAACAGGTGTTGGCAATTATGTAGAGAAAAGGGAACCCTGTGCACTGTTGGTGGGAATATAAATTGGTGCTGCCACTATAGAAAACAGTATGGAGGCTACTTTAAAAATTAAAATTAGAACTACCACATGATCTAGCAATTCTGTTTCTGGGTATTTAGAGAAAATGAGAAGTCTTAATATGAAAAGATATCTGCATCACTATGTTTATTGCAGCATTATTGACAATAGGCAAGATATGGAAACAACCTAACTGTTCATCTATGGCTGAATGGATACAGAACTAATGGTATATATACACAAATGAGTATTACTCAGCCCTAATAAAGAATGAAATCTTGCCACTTGTGACAACATGGAACTCAAGGGCATTATGCTAAGTGAAATTGTCAGAGAAAGACAAATAACTGTATGATTTCTCTTCTTTGTGGAATCCAAAACAAAACACGCCAAGCTCATAGATACTGGAGAAGATTGCAGTGAAGGTGTGTTGAGAAATGGCTGAACTGGTTTTTTTTTGGTTTGCTTAAATAAATTGAATAATTGTTTTTAAAATGTGAGGCAATGAGTAAAATTAAAAAAGATGTATTATAACAAGTTGCAGATATGTACAAGGGCTTAAAAACAACTTCTCTAGAGAATTGAATAATTATTTTTATAAAATGCTGTCCTCTCCCCAATCTGAAAGGTTGCTTTCCACTAGCTAAAAACTCAGTAATAATGCCCGTGTTTATTATTGTTCTCATATAAAGAATTGTGTGAGAATTGTTTCATATGAAGGGATTCTCCCTCTAGGGGATTTGATAGTCTGCATCCTCTCGAGTTCATATAAAAATGGAAATTAGAATTCTTTATATTTGAAGTATATATATATAAATGCTGCTGAAAGTACAAGGTCAGAAATTGTGAGGAAAAAAATCTGTACAAACTAGTATGTGCTTATGACGAAGTTCAGGGGAGAAACCAGGGCAACGACTGAAAAAGGACTGGTGGCATTAGTGGCATCTTTGACAGGGTCGGAGGTTGTGCCTGTTTTGTGCTTTTGACGTCATCATAAGCGGATGGAGCTCTTCCTGCTGCATCACTCCTGCAAGGAGAATTTGCACAGGAAATCCACCTTTGCACTGCTTCCCTGTTTTAAGGGTTAGAAGCAGCTGCAACATGATTTAATCAAGCAGGGAAATATTGTTTAGCTATATTTGAGGGGTTGTTTGTTTGCCCTTTTTGCCCTTTACATACATACTTAATTGCTCCTGTTCCTGAGATTTATATTTATTTTCAATTAAAAATTCAGAATTATTAGCCTCCAGATTAGACTTGCCTCTATAAGTTATTGGTGAGTGTTTTTTGTTTGTTTGTTTTTTATTATCAACAACCAATAAACAGAACTCCTCTGATTAATTAATTCTGGCTGTGCAACAAACAATTTTTTTAGTGCCCACCATATGTCAAGCATTGTGCTTGGGGGTACCAAAATGAATAAAACAAGTTAAAAGAGAAAGGAAACGTATTCTGTTTTCTGAGTGAAAGGTGCCCTTTGTGTCTGTTGTCCACATTCTGGTAGTTGACAGTTTATTGGGTAGAGGCAGACAGTGGGGACAGATGGATGGATGTTCTTTACCTTCGTGGGGGATGGTTATAGACTTTAAAAAATCAGATTAAGTTATGGTGTGCCCACACCCCCTACCAAGTGCCTATTTAACATTTATTTACATAGCATTTTGTGTGCAGTTTGGGTGGGCTTGCTGACCCTCAGAAACCTACCCATAGACCCCCAAAATCTCCTGAGTTAGAAGGAAGGGAGCTAGAATTAACACCCTTATAACCTGTTGTTAACTCTCACTTTTCCATAAATATCCAGACTCCATCAAACTCCTTTGTTTGAACTGTGCTATCCTGACTCAAAGTATAAATTTGCGTTGTCACATATTTGGCTGTTTTGAATATGCCAACAAAGATAGCTGATGTCTACATTAGAGTGTGGGCCACGTGCCAAGGTGATTTTGGAATGGAGAACTTTTGTGGACAGACTGGTAGATGGGCTGATACTAATCCAATGGCAGAGCAGAAGAGTGAAAACTGCCATGAATGTTCTCAAAACAATTTCTATGCATTTGATCCCTTTTTTAGTTTTAACTTCTGCTTATTGGTCATTGAAATAATGAGATATTTGTGGGAAATGGAGCAGGGAAGGAGATAAGTACCGATTTAAGCCAGGAGACACGAGCAGATAAAAATAAAACAAAACCTGCAATAAAATCCATGCATTTAACTCAGGTGCCCACTGAAGCCCCACAAGCTTCAGCCAGCAGACTCTCTCGCAGGCCTTTGCCCAGCATCTACCCTTGCTGGCCTTTGCCTCCTGCTTGGTCCCCTTTCTCCCTTCCCAGAGCTCTAGAGCACACTCTGGCTTCTCACCTTATATTTCACTGATCTAGTTTGGTGAATCCCTTGGATGTCCTTTGGGAGTTTCCTTTAATTATCAGCTCTACTTCTTCTCTATCTGAATTTGTGCCCTCCTTTGTCAGAGGCAGAAATACAAGGAACCCCCCCCCCAAAACCTGGAATTTATTTATAAAAAACAATATAGTTATTCTTACATGTTTAACCTTCAGTCACCTTCAAAATATTCTCTATTTGAGGCAGTACATCTATTGAGATGTTTTCTTCAGTGCTCAAAACATTTCTTGAACTTGTCGATTTTGATGCCTTTTAGTGCTTCTGCTGTTTTTGTTTTACCTCTTCCACATCTGCAAAACGTGTCCCTTTGAGGACTTTTTTCAACCAGAGAAACAAAAAATAGTCACTTGGGGTGAGACAGGGTGAATAGGGAGGGCGAGGAACCTGGGTCATGCCATTTTGGGGTCAAAAACTGCTGAATACTCAGCACAGTGTGGGTAGGTGTGCTCAGAAACACCCATCATGAAATGGGCAAACGTGTTGAAAAAGTCTTCAAAAAAATTCACTGAAGCCAAACACATCCTCTCACAACAACACCAGGGGGCGCACTGGTACAGATGGGTTCCTAGAACCCTTCCTAGCAGGGAAGCCTGTACCATAAGGGGCCTGTCCTCCAGAAGATAATTTGTTTTTTTTGGGGGGGGGTTCCCCCTCATATTCTACATGAGCCGCTTCCCATGCTCTCTGTGAAGGAATGCTGGTGGACTTGGACATATAATTCATGTAAAATTATGGGATGGTTCATATGCTCCACATAATATGTGTTTGAGAGTATGCTACCAATTGGAAATGGGGGAGTAAACATTGTAAGAAAATATATGTTTTAAAATTGTGTTATTTTTAAACTAAGCAAGAATTACTTAACCAAAGCAGCTTTGTGATGTGCATGGAAAACATTGAATAATGACTTGGAAAGAAATGGAATTTATATGACATACCATAGAGCTGTTTAGAAGAACCAAAACTTTTTAAAATATATTTTATAGATTATGCTATTACAGTTGTCCCATTTTTTTCTCTTTATTCTGCTCTGTCCTGCACCCACTCTCCCACCAGCATTTCCCCCACCCCCCTTAGTTCATGTCCATGGGTCATATATGTAAGTTATTTGGCTTCTCCATTTCCAATACTATTCTTAACCTCCCCCTGTCTATTCTGTACCTGCCATTCATGGTTCTTCTTCCTTGTACCTTTCCCTCATTCTCCCCACCTTCCCCTCCCCACCAATATAACCCTCCCTGTGATCTCCATTTCTGTGATTCTGTTCCTATTCTACTTGTTTGCTTAGTTTGTTTTTCTTTGTTTTTTTTTTTTTTTTTTTTTTTTTTT